>CAJUYG010000841.1:82947-95448 GCA_910591675.1 Galerucella calmariensis | reverse complement strand
AACCTAACCTAACCTAACCTAACCTAACCTAACCTAACCTAACCTAATCTAATCAAACCCCAAACTTGCTAATCGGGGACAAATAATTTGCTTTTTCTTTTTCTAAATAATATTCAATACCTTACACTTTCAAAGTTTCGATTCCAATTTAAATTTTTCACAAAAATATTGCTTAAAATTATATAGTAACCATGCATTTTTTAACATGTACGACATACGTTATTGGGACAAGTGATATATGGGTGGGCAGTATTCTGTTTTAATCCAAATAATCTGG
Organism: Galerucella calmariensis; assembly: GCA_910591675.1. Lineage (NCBI taxonomy): Eukaryota > Metazoa > Arthropoda > Insecta > Coleoptera > Chrysomelidae > Galerucella > Galerucella calmariensis. The sequence goes on along the minus strand of CAJUYG010000841.1, from coordinate 95,171 downwards.
GAAATAGCTTAAGCTCAATGAAACCACGAACAAAAACGGCTCCTACTATTCAGTGAATGCAAAATGAAATGACATAATATTCAAAGGTGTACCATTTTTTTTATGTGTGTTTGGAGCCGTTCTGATGCCGGGAGCACTGCAGCCTGTTGGCTTATTGTACTCTACTCCCACATTTATTCCACCCATCCAGTTATCCCCGTACCTTCGAGTAGACGATATAGGTCCATTGGATGTGTGTTCGGGTGGCACATTGGCTTCTCCGAAGATTGTTTGTCTCCTCGAGTCCAGTGCCTCACAGTCAGATAAGATATGGGTTACGGTCTCGGTCTCCATGCCACAAAGTCTGCAGCTGAGATCCCCGTTATATAACCCTATTTTATGCAGGTGATCTTTTACCGGGGTATGACCCGTTAAATAACCTGTAACAATTCTTAGCTTATTCCTACTGATATTCTTCGGCTCGTTTTACACATGTGTCACCTATGAAGGTTTTATTGTGTACCTGCTTTGGAGTGTTCCTCCACTGAAGTTTATGTTGGCTTTGTACCCATTTTTGTATTTGCCCTCGGACTACCTTTTTTGTGGTCCCAAGAGCTGGTTCTGGTCCAACATATCCTGTTGCTGAATCTCTTCTCGCGAATTCATCAGCTTGTTCATTTTCAGAAATACCGTTATGTCCCGGCACCCACACTAATCTTACTTTAATGTGGTCTGCTAGTTCATTCAGTTCTTTCTGGCATTCTTCCACCAGTCTGGATGTTACCTTACGGCTTGCGGTGTACCATACATACACATTTGATGAAATGAAAGAATGTATACTTTATAGGTACCTTTTTTATTGCTTCCACGTGAAATGTGATTTTTCAGTTTGCATCATGATAAAATATTTCACGAATAGTGACTTTTCTATATTCATTCACTAACAAGGCCACAATTTTATTAAGAATCAATGAAATTGCGAATTTTCCTTTTTCTTAGCACCTTAGGTATTAAATAAAAACATTGCAGTGCGAGCCTTACACTTAAACCATATCGTACAGATTAAAAGTGTAAACCTCTAACAATGGGACTCAACTTTTCTAAGGAGCTGAATGATACTTCTCATCTTCTTGAGGACTTACTCTACATAGTGCAATGTAGAGTAAGTGGTGGTGAATTTAAAAATTTTTAAATGAACATACCTAGCTGTCGGTGATTTGATGTACAATTTTTTTTATTGATCCCAACTGCACAAATTGTACGTTGCATATACAGGGTCATTAAAAATTTTAATAATAAACATTAAAGCCAGCTTCAGTTGGCCCACCCGATTAAATATCAGCTATTGGCGTGTATCGAGATTCATTTAAGTAAATAGAGGTGGTATTAATCACTTTTATTTTGTAAGTAGAATTTTGGAAACCTATTATATATTATATGTATTATCAAAAACCCAATTACCATAGTATATGGTGTAGTGTATACTTTTACTTATTCCAACTAGGTGCATCGCATTATGCTTACGACATATATCCCTTTTTTTTCGATGCTCTGGTCCAGATAAAATTCCATTCATGTACAAATTTAGCCCACTGTTTTTATCTCTTGCCATTGTTTTTGCTTCTGTCCATGTTTTACCTTTTTCTTGCAGTATGCCTACCATAAGACCATCCCATGTTTGTTTTTGTCTTCCCTTTTTCGTTCTTTTTTGTATTTTTGATTGCCATACTTTTTTAACTGGTCTTGTATCGTTCATTCTTTGTAAATGTCCTCACCAGCTTAATTGTTCTTTTCAATAAATTTAGGTGTTGATTCTATTTCTTCTCTTATTTTCGTATTTCTTATTTTATTTTTCTTTGTGACTCCTTTAACTCGCCTAAGATACTCCATCTCACCTGCTTGTATTCGACTGTTTTGTCTCTTTGTTAATACCCAGGATTCACATCCGAATGTTAATATTGGCCGGTAAATTGTTTTAAATACACTCAACTTCGTTTTCTTGGAAATTTCATTTCATTCATTCTATTATTTTTGTAAATGTTTTTGATTATGTCTATTATTTTGTAGCTTACTCCCCTTCCTTCTAGTACTTTCCATGACTTCTTGGTACTTCGTCAAAAGCTCCATGTCTATAAATCCTATATGTCTAGGAATCCTATAACCTATCAATACATAAAGTAATTTACTCACAACAATTTAAAATGATTAGGACTACGACTAAAACTCTAGCTCCTCAATTTCTCTTGTATAGTATTTACTAGAATCTGACAATCTTTTGGAGTAAAATTTTCCCAAATGTTCTGGAGCCTGTGATTGAGTCCTGGTAGGATTGGATTTTCATTTCATGCCACAAAGTCTCAAAATGTCCGGACTAGAGGATATTCATTTTAGGAATGATATTTTATGATCTGAAAGCCATTTGATCGATTTATTCAAAATTAAAGATACCGGGGTAACTAGATCCCCAATTAATTTGGACATTATAATACAAACTTTCAAAAAGTCGGTAACACAACGATTTTTGTTTTTCTTTGGACCAAAACTTTATAACTTAATTTCATTGACTCTAAAACCAATACCTAAAGTTGAAAACGTTCGAAAAAGAAATTAAAAACTACCTAATGATACACCAAAATACATTTTTAAAGATAATATGGTAAAATGTCACAATTTTGTTACATAAACAGACTTAGTAGTGAAAATTGCAAATATCTGAACCTCGCCTTCTGTATATTGTCCTAGCATAAATACTAAAGTTATAATTATGTTTCTCTGTCGACTCTTTCCCTAATGACACCAGGATGTATGTACTTCTTTATTGTCCCAACCTAATTTATAATAAATGTACAAATAAACAGGGTTTCCAGATTTGGCACATTACAAAACAGGCAAACATTGCCTAGGTTATGATGCCAAGTCTGGAAATTTTGATAATATATATATATATATATATATATGCTTAATGTATTGTCAGTACTTCATTGTGGAATAAATTTGAAATTTGAAATATTGGGAGTGTGACATGCAGAACCGTCTTGCTGAATTAAATCATTTCCAGAAATCCTAGGCTCCTCCAATGTAGGCAATAAAGTGCCCTCTAGGATGTCTAAATATTTAATTGTGTTGTTAATACCGACAACAAAGTTTAATGTCCCAACTCATCTAGCCAACACCGAACCACAGATCTAGCCTTTGCAATCAAAAAAATACTAATTCTTTGCTATTTCATATGCAATTACCAAATCAAAAGATAAAAAACACAAGAGATACAAAGAAGGGTTTGTCTGTACCTTGTTCCCTTTAAGTTGTGAACCATTCAACTAATCATTCATTTGAATGAGGTTTTATCTAAAATACAGATAATTGCAGAATCTTTCTGTCGGATCTTGAGCTATTACTGGCTCACTGGAAACGAATGTGAGGTTAAAATTACTAATAGTTTTCTAGATTAGGTCAGACTGAAAACAAGTTTAATTAAAATTCTTCACTTGATTGAGGTTTTTACTTTATTACCACTGCTTACGTTCTTGTGAAAAGGGTGAAAGCCGGAAAATGCTTAGATCGATCGCACTATAATCTAAATTGTTTTATTGAAGCAGTGATTTTTCAAACTGAACTCAAATTTCACGTAGAATCTGATTCGTAGAAAAACCTAGCTGGCAAATATAATGTATTATTTAGGTTTTATTTCAATTTGTAGTAGATCTTAAAAAAAAGAATGTCCATTTTTTATGGTTGTAATGTGATTTAGAATAGATAGAATTTGGCTTAAATACTATCAACATTCAATTACATAATGAATTATTAATTAACTATTGGTAAAGTAGAAGGCGCAACCAGGTTTGGTGAAATATCATTCTCGAATCAAATCTTTCATCATATTGTACTGGGTACTGAATTGTGGCTTCTCCCAATCTTCCGGGATGTTTTTTATTCCTCTTTTTGGGAGCCGTTCTAGTGCCGGGAGCACTGCAGCCTGTTGGCTTATTCTACTCCACTTTACATTTATTCCACCCACCCAGCCATTCCGGTACCTTCGAGTAGACCATATAGATCAACTAGATGCATGCCATATGCTTCGGGCGGCACTTCTCGCGGTCTCTCCAAATATTGTCTGTCTCTTGGAGTCCAATGCCAGTCCAATGTCAGACAAGATATGGGTTACGATCTCGGTCTTCATGCCACAAGGTCTGCAGCTGAGGTCCCCATTTTATGCAGGTGATCTTTAACCGGGGCATGACCCGTTACCCTTTAGATAATCTGTAATATTTATTAGTTAATTCCTACTGATACTCAGGAGTTCTTTAACCTATGAGGGTTTTACTGTGTACCTGCTTTGGAGTGTTGTTTGTAGTCTATGTGCCATTTGTACCTTTTATTTTGTATTTGTCCTCGAACTCGTTATGCTTCGGCATCGACACTAATTTCACTTCTGCGTCTACCAGTTTACTTAGTTCTTTTTTACATTCTTCTACCAGTCTGGATATTAGCTTGAAGCTATCTAAAGCTGCAAAGGCTGCCTAGCTGTCAGTTAATATGTTTATCCTATGAGTGTCAGTCCTATGCTTGTTTATTCTAACACATTTTAGGATAACATAAATCTCCGCCTGAAATACATAGGTATGTTCTCCTAGTGGAAACATCTCGTATTTCTCGTTTCACTCCTGCTCCTGTTCCTTCGGGATGTTTGGTTCCTGGCCCGTACACTCCTATTTTAGTCCCTTCCATTGATTTTGATCCGTCTGTATACCATTGAATGGCATTATTTGCAAGTTTGGTAATGGTGTTCTTTCTTGTTACTGGATTATGTATCGAACTTCTTTTAAAAGTAATATTTTTCCGTCATATCAGTAATGGTTACAGCGCGACGCGAAGCGGAGCGCGGTAATAACTCGAAAGCAATAATGTCACGTTTTTGCTCGTAATACATACAACATTTTTTCTGCAATCACTTAATTGTAACTATTAAAAACAAATATAAAGTAGATTTCGTAAATACTTTCAAAATCTGTCAGTTTAAATATGTCAATTCAAATATGTTTCAAATTTTTATATTTGTCAATAGAATTGTGTTTGTAGTAGTAGTAGTGTTGTAGTAACTCTCCTCAAGAAACGTCAATTTTTCGTTGTCAATGGCAAGCGAAAAAGCCTACTTTTCAATTTGATTGTAGAAAAATACTTTTTTAGATTTGAAACTTTCGTGAAGCACGAGTTTTTATTAAATAAAGTTTTGAAATAATTGAAGTTAAATTGGAAATTTGAATAAATGACCAATGTAAGGAAATGAGTTTTGTAGTGCCTAATTTATAAGGTAGGAGACCAGGATATTTGTTTAGGTCGTGAAATTTGATTGAGGTTGTTCTGATGAGATTGACAAAGAGGATCTCGACGAGGAATCTGACATTTTAGGAATAATTTTAGTTTCGTTTATGTGCACCACAATTTGATTTTTTATCTTTGGACTCATTTCTATTTTTCCGTTTTCTAATTTTTTTTTTAATATGTAGGGTCCATTAAACTTATTCTTCTGTTTTCCTGCTCGAGTTTCAATTTTTCTGTATATTTGAGCACCTAAAGGAGGGTTTAATAATGACGATGAATCGACTTACGTCGGCTAATTATTACACGATTAGAAGAGAGATGAGTGGAGGTGTTGGCAGGCCGGGCTAAATTTTGATTTGGAGGAGAGCATTTGAAGCGAAATGACGTAATAAGTTATTATGTTGATTTTTTTTGGGGCATGTCTTTTAATTATTACGAAAAAAAATGTTAGCCTCTGTGGCTTTGGAAAGGAACTTTACAAATAATGCATTTCTAACAATTTTAACGACTTCTGGGCAGAAATTGGGCATGGTTTTTCGAAAAATTTCCGCCCCCGTTTGATATGCTTCCGGGAGCTAATCAGTAGTGTCACGTATTTCAATATTTTGTCCACGTCACCTATAACTCCCCTATACAATTAACCTCAAGCTGCCACTGTTTATTTATTAAGTATATAATTATTATTTAGGATCAGACTGGAACTGTACAGGAATTGAACCATTTAAATAATATTAATGGATGGATATTTAAAAAGCTGCCACAAATTGGATAAGCTAATTACTTTTGAAGAAATGAACTCGTAAAGCTGTAACATCGACAAAATGTGTTAAAATTCATATAGAGTAAGATATTATTATTTCAGACTCCAGAAAACTATTAAACTCCGGAATTACACTTGGCACAGCAAAAGTTATTACTGTAATATAAATTTTATAAATACTACATTGAAACACTTAAGTAAAACTCTATATTAACTGACCGGGTTATCGACGAGAAAATCGATTTTTAAAGCTATTAACGGAAAATTAGACGTGAGGGATGGCGGACGTAACAAGAAACTTATTCAAGAGATTTAATCTCATCTCGAGTAAACACAATCCAAAAGCAAAATTGGTTCTCAAGATTCTTTCATTTTGATTATTGGAGGAATAAAATTAATATTAATGAGATTATTACAAAACAAAATTGGGTTAAATGCAATTATTCGAATCTAAATAGGTAATTCGAAAAGTTACATTTTTAATAACCACTTGAAGCATCCGCTTTACTTTACTTTACTTAAATTCCAAAACAAGGATAACAATACACACAGTAAACGTTGTTAATTCCAACATCAGTGCCTTGCTGTGTGAGATTTAAATTAACTAAAAAAGTTTACATTTTAGTTGCTGACTGAAATAAAATGGATAAGACGTTATTATTAATAGAAGATACATACATTTTGTAAGCTTCTGTTATTAAATAGATAGGCTTTTCCTTGATGTAGATCCATACTAGATGATGGAATTAAATTGTTTTATTTAATCACTAACCAGTTATTTTTATTTTTATGACATAATAAGAGGTTGTTCGTGCAATTTTAATTATAAACGCGCGTCCTAGCTCTGCCGCGGTTTGCTAATTGGCAAAGCCTATTTGTTGTAAATGCTACCGTTGGCACATGCCAATAAGCCAACGAAACCGTGTGCCAATGGAAATCAAAGGACGCCAATGAGCACAGAGAGTAGGGACGTGCCAAGCACTGGCTTTTCGCGGCATCAGTTGTGATTCAGACTGTCTGCTGGTTAGCACGTACTTTTGAATATAATGGACGAACGAGAAAGTTAATATTTTGCTTAATTAATATATTAAATTATTAAACGGATGAGAAACCTTCCGCGGTGTCGCAAATTCGGCAATAGATATGGCTACAAGGAAGTGGATTGCACAAAAATCTCTACAGTAGTGGGTAATTTCACCACTTAGAGAACATTCACCAGCTTTTACGGCAGACCTTATAAGCAAAGACAGAAAAACCATCAAAGCCGTAGTATGTTAACAATCTCAATAGGCATGCAAAGGTGATGGGATTGACTGACAAGGCCATGTCCAGATTCTGTGACCTAGAAGAGGAGACTGCAGAGTATATCCTATACCAGTACGAAATCCTGGCAAATGTGCGGTTTCCTGTATTAGTCGATGAGAAGCTATCGGCAAGACATTTTTGACTACTGTAGAATATAATCTAGATTGAGAGTACCACAATAGATCTGAAAAGGAAGCAGTGTAAGCCACCTCATCAAATCCGTCCAACCTATTCTCATGCACATCGCGTTTTTTGACATAACTTTTACTTATCCAGTATATAGGCCGTTCAACGTATTTCGAGTTCTTTTATACACATTTCTGTCCAAGCCTATATCACAAGGTGCAAGGGAGGTAGAAGTTACGTTGAGGATACTGTAGTGCTAGATTCCACAACCAGGTTGTTCCAAGAAAAACGAAACGTATCTCTAAAACTATTCGAAATTAAAATTTGAGGATAAGGACACTTTCGTTCTACGTGTTCAGAACTACCACATATCAGTTTTTCAATAAAACATGCCTGAAGACATTTTCCATAAGGATGCATGGGAATATATTCACACAAAAAAAGTTTTCGTTGTAAATCAGTTATTTATTTTTTGCAGGTAATGGAATTCTCATATATTGATGTAATCAAGAAACACTTATATGAGGCCCTTGAGATTTGTAAGTAGACCCCAATATAAGTTTAAGTATTATTAGATTTTTTTCATAGTATACTTATTTTGAAAATTATAATATCAATAGTTATATAGGTAGAATAAATATACCTTTATTTACACAACCAACCGAAATAATTTCATAATCGACATTCAGGCGCCATCTCTTTACGGTAGGATGCACTATCAGCTGGGAAGTCAGGTGATTCGCCCAACCGTCCAGCATAGTCGTCTTGTTGTTCGCGTGTATTATGTTGTTATATGTGTCAATGTTTACTGTATCTTCTCACCCAATCAAGAGAAGGTGTTAAAAGGTCACGTTCTTAAGTTGGAAAAGTTTGATCATTGGGTGATAAAGATTTAATTAAGAAAATTCGCATTTTCCTTCACCGAAGCCAACCAAATGAAGCACAACTTCAAAGTTGAGAATGCCTGGAATAGATTGGTAGACTCCGTTTGACATAAGAAGAACTCACTAGAGTCTAGAAGTTGCAGTCGTATGCGCGAAGAAGCTGCACATAACCATATCTGAACATAAATATCGGTCAATGCCTCAGGCTTTGTACGAGTCTATTATGACTTTCTCCAGAGAAACCCACATATTTCACAGAAAAAACCGGAGCCCACAAGTACCAACCGACTACTCATTCATTCATTCGTTTGGATTGTGCTAACAGCCCAGGCACTTGAACTTACTGCTATAAAACAGTATGCAACCATTGTTACACCTTCCAGCAACCAAGCATACTTTTTTCAACTTGCTGCTTCCTTATCGCCAAATGTGTTATTCTTTCGTTGCCAGTAATGAGCTGTTTTTTCCATGGCAGCTTTTATCCCCCAATCTAGGCTTTAATTGTATCCGAGCTTCACTCAATCTATTATTGCTTTATTATTTATTATTGCTTCTCGTATATTTTCAAAACTGTTTTACTCCCATTTATTTTTTGTGCAACGACAAGATGGCAAATCGAACCATCTAAAATAAGTTATTCACGTTCCTTGTAGTATATTTGTTACCGTGAAAGACCGAAAGTAGGAAAGTCAACATTCGCCTGTGGATGTCGACAAATGTCAAATGCCTTGGTGAAAGTCCGAACATTCCTTAATTCTATTATACATTCGGACTTTCACCGGTATAATATCTGTCGACGAACACAAATGAGGTTCGGTGAATCTCGGACACTGCAGGTCGCGACAAGTTTTTAGACGGTTCCAGCCCCTTGTTTCAGTTAGCTTTGTCTTCGTCAGTCTAACGTAACGTTTGACAGCGCTCCCTAACCTAATTTAATTTTCTTATTAGAAATTTTTATTTGTATTCAATGGCTACTACAGTGAATCGTGATAAGTTTTTTGAAAAGGTACATGCCTTTCCACAAGAAAAGTACTCTAAAATCGTTTCTGAAGTAATTTCTGCTAAAAGTAAGTGTAGTACACCTTTGGAATACAGACGTTTAAAACGTTTTGACATTTTCAAAGTTAGTGATAAAGAAGAGTTAATTGTGTCATTAAAACCAGGAGAAACAAATATCCAGTATTATGTCACTAATGATGAGTTGTTTACAATACTTTTTGAAACTCACAAAAGAACAGGCCATGGAGGAAGAACACGAATGCTTAAAGAATTGCAAGTAAGATACAAAAATATTACTTATGAAGGTGTAATGTTGTATTTAAATTTGTGTAAACAATTTCAAATGAAACATAGTGCGCCTAAAAAAGGTATTGTTGTGAAACCAATGCTCAGTTCCGCATTGAACTCTAGATGTCAAGTCGGCTTGATAGACTTGCAATCACAAAGTGATAGCGAGTACAAATTTATAATGGTATATCAAGATCATTTAACCAAATTTGTCCAGTTACGACCTTTAAAAAGCAAGAGATCGGAAGAAGTAGCATATCACCTCCAAAATTTTTTAACATTTGGTGCTCCCGCTATATTGCATTCGGATAATGGCAGAGAGTTCAGTAATCGAGTCATACTTATCTGAACTATGCGCTATGTGGAAAGATGTTAAAATAGTGCACGGAAAGCCTTGTCACAGTCAAACTCAAGGCTCAGTTGAAAGAGCCAATCAGGACATACAAAATATTTTAACTGCTTGGATGCAAGACAATGATTCAAACAAGTGTTCAGAAGGTTTGCCGTTTGTCCAATTCGCCAAAAACACAACTTATCACTAAGGAATACGCCAGAGTCTTTATGAAGCCCTGTTTGGCGTTATCCAAAAAGGGGAATAACATCGTCATCACTCCCTCGCGGGCAAATTTCAAACATTGAGATCGAAGAACAGCTAGAAGCTTATGTTCAAACAGACATGGATAATGAAAATACCATTGGAGCTGATCCGCAACCTGGCACGTCTTCATCTCAAGCACTGACTGATCCGCCACTTAGCACATCTTCATCTCAAGCACTGACTGATCCGCCACCTAACACGTCTTCATCTCAAGCACTGACTGAACAACACGACCTAATTTCTTTAAAAAGAGTAGCTGCAAAAGAGAATCTTCTACTTCAAGCAACAAAAATGTTGCGAACCTCAAAAAAAAGTTTCCTCCTGCCCAAATTGGTGATACCGTAAGAATTCAAGTCCCTGATGTCGACCGTGGTCGTACAGCCCCTATAAATGTGTTAGCGGTTGTTGTTAGAATAGAGGATTCAGACTTTTATAGATTAGCTAACAAAAATGGTACCTTATAGCAGCTTTTCACCCGTAATCAGTTCGTAATTTGTAAAGAAAAGTTACTTTCTATGGACGAAGCTTCAACAAAAGAAATGTCGCTAAGAGAAGCAGCTTCTGCTAAAAGTGGAGGGCAAGACTATACACGTTGTAACTGCAAAAGGAAGTGTTCCACGACTGAATTCAGCTGTAAAAGCAAGGAAATTTTATGCAATTCGAAGTGCCACGGTAGTTTAAGCTGTTGCAATAAATAAAATATTGTTCTTATTTCCATATTTCATATTTCATTTTATATTTTTATGTTCTACTGTTTGTTTTGAGTTCAACAAAGTCCTTTTCCCATATTATTTTAATAAATAAATACCCAACAATTTTTCGGACATACGTCAAACAACGTTGAGAATGTTGACATTCACCGGTGTATCTCGACATTCACCAGATAGTTCTTTCACGGTAACATATTCATTGTTTTGTTTTTGTTTTGAAACAAAAATTATTTTGTTGCAATTTCCCATTGAAAACAAACAAAACATCAGAAATAAATTAATCTGAATAGTTGACCAGGTAACCACAAGTGTCGAAAAATATTTCTACTGCAATCTTGTTCGTTATGTCAATAAACCATTAGTTAAACAAATAAAACTCATTTCTTTTCTAGTACACACCCTTGTTGCCCTATATACCGTACCTACCCTTGATAGAAGGTGCACTTTATCGACGAAAACAAGTTGCAGTGCGTAAGAATATGTAGAAATTGAATATTAGCGTTGAAAATAATAGTAGCACAAATAAGTTGTCCAATATTTATTGATCACATACACATTTCTTCGTTGTTTAGTTGAACGTGAAAAGTTGAATAAAAAAAACATTTTAGTGAACAGTTCATTAAAAGGTATCAGAAATAACGTTTACAACAATTGGTGTCATCAATAACTAATTATTGTTAATTTAGTCCAGTAAAAACGACCATGAATTGACTTTTTGTGCTAGAAGGCACCGATCAGGTTGATAGAGTCAATTTGGGCATAAGGAGTCGAATTAACATATTCGGCGCAAACTCATCGCGCGGGAAATAGTGAAAATCGCGGAAAAACTGTACGGAATTCATGTTTATCGCAATTATTTCAATAACCATGAACAATAGCGAAAAAAGCTTCAAATAAATGTTGTAGAGCATGAAATTTTACATCAAAATGTCCCCTCACGCGTGGAAATTCATTCAGTATTTGAGAGTTTTCCTACCCTTTACGAAGCAGCCTAAAAACTGCCTGGGAATTCCCAAGTGAGAACAGATGTCCTGCGCAGTGCGTCAATTCACGGTCTTTTTTACTTGACTAATAGCATTGTATAAAGATAGGCACTATTAGGCAGGAACGTGACTTAAAACAAATAAGTTTAACTCCGATTGACATTAAACGTTTTAACAATTTTAATGACATTTCATAGAAGTAACACTTTTACTTTCTATACAGAAAATAGTTATTTATGATATGAGTGTTAAAAGTGAGGTTTTATTTTG
>CAJUYG010000841.1:56796-82937 GCA_910591675.1 Galerucella calmariensis | reverse complement strand
GTTTGCTATCATTAAAAGTGTCACTTTTAATGACAGTTGTACAAAAAATGATTTTCAGCAACCCAGACTAAAGGCCCATCCCCAATCAATTTAGTGGCGAAGTGGCACTTCGGCACGCGTGCTGGGACAATGACGTTTAAACGTAAGTATCCTCAATTCAATTTCGTGATGACATGCGCGCCGACTTGGAAGTGCAAGCTTGCAAGCTGTAAGCTTTTTCGGTGCGTGCCGAATTGTGTCATGCGCATTTAATCATGGGAAAAATAATTTAGGTACCCTAACCCTATTTTATTCTATTATCTTTGTAAACAAACATACTTTATTTTTTAATATCGTAATTATATTAATTTGTTGTCTTTGATAAGTAGTAACTACTTTTATTTACAAGAATAATCACAGGTTAGACTATTTAATTACCTCGTTACCTTAAAATAACATTGAAAATGCGCATGTGCGATAACATTCATACAGACTGAATTGACATGATTGAGGATGGGTATCCGTTTTGCAGCACGCGTGCTGAAGTGCCACTTCGCTAGCAATTGATTGAGGATGTAGCTTTAGCAATGGCGATGAAAATGTGATTTAAGCAAAAAATCACTTACACGTCACACAGATATAGGCTAACTTCACCATGCACACTATTGTCGATATTTATTATATTTATTATTTTTGGTAGATATTATTATGTATACCATTTTATGTCTAATCGACTGTAATAATTGAAAAAAATAGTATATTAAAGTATAAGTGGATATTAAGGTCTTTAAAACACGCGCGATTTTTTTCGAAATAGAGCAAGTGTTATAAAGACCTTTTATCCACGAATACTTTACGCTATTTTTTTTATTGGTGCACTTTGAAATTATAAATACTGGTCTATAAGGGCCATTCGCACCGATTATCCTAAAAAGTCATACTTAACTAAGTGACACTCATAATTTAAGTGGAACTTCGTTCGCACCGTACCTCCCTTTGCTAATTGGGAGGTTCCATTTGACAACGCCGCAATTCTTAAAATCTTTCTTTGAAAAGGAAGATCTTTTCAGGAATTAAAGTCAGTCGTTTGATCCAGTTTGATCTATGCGTTTAATGTTAGTTGGTGTCATCTTTGGTTTTGACGTTTTGATAAGTATTTTTTCTTCCGATTCATTTTAGTAGTTTAAATATGAGCGGAAAAAAACGATCTTGTGGAATACATTTCACAACACGTGAAAAATCATTATTATTAGATATTATTAGCAAGTATAGAAATGTCATAGAAAATAAACAATTTTAATTTCTCCAAGAAAATTGAGAGCAGTTTCCTTCGTCATTCTAAATCTAAGAAAAAACGTCCAAGGATCGAATGTATTAAAATAATCGATCCTTATATATAACTGTCTGGGTATGACGTATTCAATTACCTATATCAATTATTTCTAAATCGTCATCATCTTCTTAAATTTCCATTTCGATAGGACAAATTACAAATACAAAGATCTACCATCTACCATCTACCAAAGCACAATTTACTCAAATATAAACTGTCATAAATCAACTTCAAAATTAGTGTTTCGAGGTTAAGTGGAACTTTAAGCCGTGGATATTCCGAGCTTAGTTAAGGTAACGTCGCGTTAAGGGTGCCTTTAAATACGGTGATTTGAATGACACTTAACGTTTAAGTGTAACCGGTGCGAATGGCCCTAACTACTACAACAACAAGAAATGGAAATCATAGATGGAAATAAGAACTAAATGTCAAATGGTTGAATTTGATGTATACCTTGCGTTGTCATTAATAGTTATTTTGATGGAAGTTCAACCTTATTGAGTTCTGTGAATGTCAATAGTATTAATTCAAATACCATTTCCTAAGATTTGAAAAATCTTAATATTAATATTTCAAACAATACCAACGGCACTTTCCATTTTAATTTATAAATTTGACATTATTAAATATTGTTCGAATAAAAGTTTTGACGTTACAAACTACTTCTGTCAGATCAATAATAAAAAAATTGTCATCTAGACATGATTTAGACCATAGATTATGGAGGGTAGAGGTAAGGAGAACCGTCTTGTATGGGGTGAGAGTTGAAAAAGTGTCCAGCTGTATACTGACAATAAAGCTTCAATTATCTGCCAGAGTAGCGCTGGGGTACAAAAAAATCTAATATGAGCATAGCTATTGTAGACGGAGTGAAGAGTGCTGAGTTTAAATATTTAAAAATTTTCATAACTAGAGTAGTTAGTAAAATACCCGTATACAAAACTTCAACTATTTACCTTGTTTATTTCTCTATCTTCTTCTAATCACTTTTGGTGCTTTCTTTAAAAAGTATCCTAACGTGCCGCAGCGCCACCCTTATTGGGCGCGCTGTTACGGACACTTTTTCATACACAGAGACGGTTCTCCTTACCTCTACCCTCCATACCATAGATTTAGACTTCGTTTCTCGAGTTGTTTATGTTGCCACGGTAACTTTAAAACACGCGCGTTTTTTAAAGTTCTATTTAAACAAGCTGAGGCGTGCTTTGAATAGGTAAAAAATGGTTCGCCAATAAAAAAAGTTCTATCTCATTCTCCCCCCTACGAAAATATAGTTTTTTATTTTAAATAGGCAAGCGAAAGCGAAATTAAATCATGCTAGGTCATCGGTTGCTAAGTATGAAAAACTTTCGTGCCCTGGACAACGAAAAAATAAACTGTCAGTTATTGTGGACACATCTTTGGTTGTACACCATTTGATGAAATTTTCATAGGCTTGATTGTAACGGTCTTTCGATTTTTCCGGCAACAAACTTCTGCACGCAATAATTGCTGCTTCTTCAATGGAATTCATTTTTAACTAGATTCTAGCCAAATATTAAACTTAAAAGATGTAGACATTATGGAAGAATAAATATTTGACAACTGTCAAAATATTAGTTAGTGACACGAATGTTACCAAAGTATGTAACGTTAACCCACGCCGTCTAGTCTACCCTTTTTTTGCAGTCTACAGAGAATTTTTTGCATCTTTAAATTGTGTGTTTTAATGATAAAATCGGGGAAGAATGGAAAGTTTAATACATTACACGCTGCAAAAGCCCTTTTAGGTGCTCGGAGGCAAGGCCGTAGCCAAGGAGGGGATCAAGGGGGATTATTCCCCCCCCGAAAAAAATGTGTTAAAATGTCTTTTCTGTTGTTATATTATACGCAAAATATTTTCTATCTTTTGCTATTTTTTATTTCATGTTTTTCTACTGTTCTACCAAACCAAACCCCCCCCCCGAAATAGTTTTCTGGCTACGGCCTTGCTCGGAGGTACCTAATCAAATAGCCTCGGCTATTTAAATACACCTCGCACCTAAAAGTAAGCTTTCGCAGCTTATAATGTAAATAACTATTTCATTATTACCTATAATGTACGATTAGGAAAAATATTAAAAATTGTGAGTTTATTCTTTATAAAAAAAGTCTTTATTTCAATTTGATTTTTCTAAGCACATTGTACAAACAATCGGTGAAAAAATTATGTTTCTCAGGGCTGAGAGTCAGATTTATTGCCTTGGCTAGTTTCATTGCCGAGGGAAATCTTACTGATATTTTTCACCTTGCGCAGCTTTGTTTTGAATATAAATATCATAAGAAAGTGGAGCAAATATTATGGTCATTTGAATAACCGTTTAACCTTAGTGCAAGTTACGTTATGTAGCCTAGTATTTTGTTGGCAGCATTTGTCATTGCATCAAAGCGAACAAGCATGTGCTGGCCAAATTCTCTCACGGCAGATGCTAAGAAATCGTAGTTTAACTTTGATCTATTTCAGGAAGCTAGTCATCTAATGAAGTATTGAATAAATAACCGGACTCTTTATTAAATCTACAGCTTGTTGCGCAATTAGTGTAATTCTTATTTGATTCAATGGAGCTGAAGTCGGAATTTATTTCAATACTGATGGTTTAAAATGGAAGAAACATAAATATATAATATATGTTAAAGTAAAACAACAACCACAAAAGTAGAGAAAGTTGACAACGATCCAGTTTATTTAACCAAATTACTTTACTAATGTAAATTAGGCTTCACAGTAGACGTTACCCTTTCAGATGTGAAAAAAAATCGTCGATTTGTAACCCATTCAAATATATACATTATTTTGTTGGATTTACATATTCGGAATGTATCGTCTGTCCAACACCTTTGAAAAAAGTAAGATGCGGTAGATTATTAGACAATGCAAATGTCGATAGCATCGTAGATATAGATATGATGAGGCAGCTTATCTATATTTTCTGATGATGGAAGATTGTAATCTATTCTACAATCTGATAAGGATGACCCTACCAGTCAGTCGGTGTATAGTATAATAATACTATATATCATATTTCAACATTGAAAGGCAGCGTCAACTATGGCTACTACAGCATGGCTTAAAACTTGAAGCAACAAACTTCAAAATGTAATAAGTTGAGCAGCTTTAAAACACGTTACACGAGTACAAGGAAGATTCTGGGATTCAATATATTTTTCTGAAACTGTTTCAATAAAATATTATCTTCTTTTTATATATAATAGTATATTATATAATAATATATTATCTTCCTTCTTAAGATAAGAATTCTTTCAAAAATAATTGTGTATAATGATTTTGAAGTATATTTCTAATTAGCTAACTTTACGACTGGATGGATGTTTTCTTCATACATTTTTAATGAGATTGAATTAAGAAATGACAACAAAAAAGGAGAACACAATAAATGAACCCCTTTTAAAAATGTTATGAAACAGCTATGATAAATAGAAATTTCTACAAATCAGCCCCCTTTAGAAGTTTCAATGTTCGTCTATGAAAAT
This sequence comes from Galerucella calmariensis, assembly GCA_910591675.1. Classification (NCBI taxonomy): domain Eukaryota; kingdom Metazoa; phylum Arthropoda; class Insecta; order Coleoptera; family Chrysomelidae; genus Galerucella; species Galerucella calmariensis. The sequence goes on along the minus strand of CAJUYG010000841.1, from coordinate 78,115 downwards.
GTTCACAAATGGGAATTTTTCTAATAAATAAAGCCCTTTTAAAAAATCTTTTGTGTGCCCATGATATGCGGTACCGTTAATGGTTAGGCGGTAGAGGTATTTAAAATCTGTTATGATAAATGAATGATTCTGTATTCCAGATCACCTTTTACTGCCATTTTGTTCTAGGTCTGCCCCTTTTCCCTTTGCTATATATTTCACCCATTAAAACTCTATTAACACTTCTGTCTTGTGACATTCCGCTAATATGACTCAATCCTCTGGCACTCTGTGCTCTTATTATGTTTCTTGTTGTTATCATTCCAAACATTTTTATTATTTTAATGTATCATGCACGAATTTAGGATTTATGTTAAATATTCAATATATTCAATACTTGCACCGTTTCACATAAGAAGAAGCCACGTGAAGTTTGCTAACTGTCTTGCGCAGAAATCAAAATAGGTCTTGTCTATCTATGTCGCCTCGTTTCATGCCACTGGCGTTACAAAAGCTTGAGATCATTTCCAAACATGATTTATTTAAACCATACATAAGTACATAAACATATTTTTAATATTCTAATTTCGTGTTAACCTAAAAAATGTGAAAACGTTACGCTACTGATTTGAAGTCGAATTCCAATTTCATAATATGGCGCTGGTTTTGACAACAAGTTCGAGCATACGACTGCAACTTCGAGTGGCTTCTTCTTACGTGAAACAAAGTCTACTACACCCAACTTTGCTATATTGTTCATATACATTATTATCATAAGATTTTATCATTGTATTTTAAACAATGATAATATTATGCCAAATATAAATATTTCTATGTATCGTGATATATTCAAATGTATAAATGATTATTCCTCTCTCAGTGGCTGGTTTTAATTTTTATTGTTTTGTTGTAGCACTTAAGGGCTAAGAACAAGCATGATGTCGCGGCGAAGGTGGCGCCTGGGCTCCTCCAGCAGATGCTCTTCGTGACGTGAGGATGAACTCGTCGCTATTGGTGGTAGACGACAACTCGTCTTCAGTCATAATAAATGCTCCTGATGATCCCACGTACAATATCACTGAGGTAGTTCTTTTCGGCACCATAGGTAAGCTAATTTAACTGGATTATTAAGAATCAAACATTACAATTTGTTTATGGTTGTAGTTAAAAAACGTTTCACAATATTGCGTCGACTCCGATTTGGTCTTAGGGATTTAGTAATAATAAAAGTTCATAAATCCCTCACTGCTCAGTGAACAGTAACAGATCAGTAGTCGGTACTGAAACATAAATAAAATTTATTGAAACAAAATAGTTTCAAAAACAAATTCAAGTTTTATTTATCAACTGGATATTAAGCAAATTTAAAAAATATGTAGTTTAATAATGGCCACGTTTTAAGAATATTTTGTACCATACAGCAAAAGGTATTTTTTTAGTTATAATTGATATGAAATTGAAATAAAATTGAAAATGTGTACCTATTATATAGTTAGTAGTACATGAACTAAAACTACAAATAAAACAAAAAACTGGTAGTAAATCGTGAAAAAATATATAAATAAAAAATACAACTGAGAAAAATCTTTATACACAAAAATCTCTCCTCCATTCACTGGAAAAGAAGCGAAATACACAATGTAATTATTACTTATTAAATTGAACTCTTTTATAGACTACCAAGCTTAAAAAAAACAATTTTCAAATTTTTTTTATCATAATGAACTCATTAAAATATGTTAAAAATAAATTGGTTTCCTGTATTTTTGTGGTATTTCATAATCTCAGTTACAACCTTGAAAATGGAAGCCAAGTTTTCCGAAACCTTGGTAATGGTCTTACTATGACAGTGTTGTACATCCAGCTCAGGATTTTTGGGTAACAGCCTCAATTTCTCCCTACCATATCCTGCACACCATTAGAGCAATTTTTGTTTTGTATATACTTATTCCAGTCTCTTTCTTTTTGCATTGTCTTTTTATAGACAATGCTTTTTGTTAGCATTGATAGTTCCACTCAAGCTTGTGGAACTACTGTCTTAAAAATAATTTATGTCATACTAGTTCATTATTTTGTTTTTATTGCTTAGTTACCAACTATCTAATGTATAGTACTTTATGCCCGTGCGGGCATAAAGATCACTTCATGGCCCGCGCGGGCATAAAGAGAAAAAAATAATTTTTTGTTCAACTTATTTAATAACATGTCGTAAGCTTCTTTAGACTTTTTTGGCAACAGATTTACAGTTGCTTTCTTTGATTTCTCGATAATTTCGTCAGGAATTCCAAAATCTTCGTTCATTTTGACTTCTAACTTTGACACATATAAAATTTATTGTGATATTATGACATTTACGTTTGTCAACATTCACCTATTAATTCAAACCGGATTTTTTAAAACACTGATTTAGTATTGAGATTGGATTGCAATAACGAACTAGTATGACATAAAAGTTTGTATGTACCGCAGGCATAAACATCTATTTATACCCTTGGTACATAAATAACTATTATCATTTTTCACTTCTATTCATTTTATATCGTATAAGTATACAACCCATATAAATAAAACTTCAAACCATTCAATCAGTGATACAAATAAGGACTAATATTGTAAAAGGTTAGCGCCTATAAAATAAATTTGGAAGCAGTATAGTTCCGGTGACACATATCCATATTTATTTCTAGTCTTATTTATTGTGCCTATTTTTTAAGATGGGTGAGTTAACTAAGTATAATAAGTAGTGCTTATATTGTAATGAAATATTTCAGTTTTTTATTTATTTCTATTATTATGACTACAACAATTACTTTATGTCCACGATAATATGACAATTTCTATCTGTCCACTTGTTGCATGATTGTTTGTTTTTAATTGATCAATAGCCCATAAAAATTTTATTATTTTGGTAAATTATGTTTTTTCGTTTGCAATCTGTATATTAAGGGACAGAACGAATGGAATAAAACAGATCTCTCTAGCTCTAGTTTTATATGTATTTTGAGTATAAACTTCCCTTGGCTCCGAGCTGTTCTATACATTCGTTCCTTCCTAAAAAAATAATCTTTTTTTTCCGATCCTAATTTTCATTTTTTCCACAGGCCTGCAGCCAATACCTCTAAGTGCTATTCATCAGCTGTTTTGGAGTTAAACACCGGATTTTTGGAGATACCCACTTAGCTAACTTGAAGTTTTAATATTCCTATTTGAGCTGCAAGACCAAGATTTAGTCCGATGGAAAAGCTGCAGCATCTCGGTCGTTATTAAACGAGTTTCCTGGTCCCATCTTTTAGGGAATGAAGGATCTTTCAATCACTTTAATATAACAAATTTTTGTGTTCATTTAGATTGTTGAATATCCTTTGCACATGATCCAATATATTTCCATATAATACAGTATCCGCCAAAATAAACAGTACCGAAAATAAAAATAAAAATTAATTTTCAATTTCTGTAATGTAAGTGTTCAAAATGTTCACCATTTCGACGCAAACAAGCTTCATATCGATTTTGTAAGTCAATAAACATATTTATAAAAAGTGGTTGATGTAACTGCCAAAAAATATTTTGTATTCTTTCCCGTAGTTCGGCAATATTTGCCGGCGGATTTTCCGAGTGAAATATTTTGTACTTCACTATGCCCCAAATGTATGCGTCAGGTGGCGTCAAATCAGGTGAATGAGAAGGATATTCGAAGTCTGTTCCCCGAGAAATTATTCTATTATCGAAATGCTGACGGAGTAAGTCTAAGGTGCGCACAGCTGTATGGCTTGTTGCACCATCTTGTTGGAACCATTGTGTGCGAAACTGTAGATTTCGTGCACGGCAAAAGTTATTTAGATCTCTCACAAAAGGTATAATAATTTTCTCTCCATAACGCTCTTGGTTGACAGTAAGTGGATTCTGATTATCATTACGACCTTTTCCGTATGAACGAAAATAATGCTCTACCAAAAAAACTTTTTCTTCCGTTGTTAGAACCATTTTTAAATCAAATTTAACCGCAGCGTACTATTAATATATCAACTAATGACAATTAAGTCAAATATAACAAATCCATATTACATAAACAACTCCACAGCACTCTCTGTTTCGGTACTGTTTATTTTGGCGGATACCGTATATAGTAATTTTTTTTTTCATTAACTTGGACAAACGCCTAATTTTTTTTTCTAATAATCTGCTTTGTTGTCAATTTCAGCAGCTTGTAGTTTTTTTTCAAATTTGGTCATAACAACTACCTATCTTTTTCTATCTATTTTTTTATTAACTTGGAGAAAGGAATAATTCATTTTATTTTTCTAATGATCTCCTTTTTGTCAATTTCAGCAAAGTTTTTTTTCTCAAATTTGGTCACAGCTTAACAGTATCTGCTTTTTTTAAATTCTCATAATTTGATCCACGTTTATATCAAATGATAATATTCATTCGAAAATATTGAATATTGCCTAAAATATGAATTTTCCAAAAAATAAAACAAATAATTTTGAACTGTTAATATTTGGTGGCAAAAACTTTTTTTCTCTTATTACAATTTCAAGCAAAATATTACCTAAGTAAACATACAGGGTTCGGCAAACTTTTATCGTAGTTTTTCAACTCTTATTTTATTTATGTATTTGAAGGTGTCTGTTAATAGTTGTGAAAGGCAACATTATAAGAATAATATTTAAAATGGGGACTCAAAATCTTGATTATTGAATGATATTTAAATAATTAGAAAGAGCCCAGAAGTATTTGAAATCATGGAAAAAAGAAAATTTGTAACAGGTATAGACAAGTAAATCATGATTAGATTAGATTAGAATTGGAGTGGCTCTTTGTCCTATCCCACTGCGACCTTTGCAGATCTATTGTGGTCCTTCCCATATTTAGAGCTCGATATCTAGCTTTATTCTTTTTATTAGACCTAATAGCCTGGATACTGCCCTCGGTTTTTCTTCTCCGAGTAAGTGAAACCGCACCCTTGCTAAGCCTTCACACTCTCAGAGTATGTGCTCCGCAGCTTCGTCTTCTTCAGAACCGGCAGAACTTACATAGGCTGTCATCTGCTAGGCCAATTGTGTGCATATGTTTCCTCAGCCTACAATATCCGGTCCGCATTTCCACCATCATCCTCGTCGTTTCTCGACTTTGACAGTTTTGCCGAAGAGCTTTTAAGGAATAATTTTGCGTGCTTTTGTCCACCAGCGCAACTCCTGGCTGTTTATCCATTTGTGGATGCTCTCTTTACTTAGGCATTTAACAATTCCACAGGAAGGTTCTGGCCCTATCATGACCTCCGCTGCTCCCTCCTTGGCTAATTCATTGGCCATTTCATTGCTTTTATTTCTTGGTGACCTGGTACCCAGGCTAGGGTCACTCTATTATGCTAGGGGTCACTCTATTATGACTTGGACGGTTAAATAATGGTAGAAGGGAAGAGAGAGAGGTATCTTCTATTGAAAGGAAAACTTTACAATTTCATCTTCTGTAAGTTCCTTATGGCATTATTTATTATTTTTTCTCTTATTTTTTGGGAATGAAACCACAATAATGTTTCTTATTTTTTATTTCGACGTTTTGGTAGCGTTCCAGCTACCTTTGTCAAGATTAAATGATAATAAAATAATTTACACAACGAAAAAATATGACAACTAGACAATCAATAATATTTTGAAGTTTAAGACTACAAAACTTTGTTGTCAAATTTTCTTAAGGTCCATTCATAGTAGATCACATCTCTGGTAAAATGTGAAATAATTATTTCATTTTATGACATTCCAAAGATATGATAGTCTACTAGAAATGAAATCCAGTGAAGTGCACGTTCCAGGAACGGTTTTTATTGGGATAGCGCTTTTTTTCGCTTATTTTAGAAATGTTGTTAATAAAACGTGTTTGTTGTTACTTTTTTGTGTATGATTATTTTTGTTTTCAAAATATGTATGACTCAGTTTGGTGATTTTGTGTATTGAAGTGTGTATCGATTAACAACTATTCCAATGATAAATCATAAGAAAACCTGGATAAAAACTTATGATGCTATCCTGATAACGCAGGTAATTGATTACTGGAAATTTCTTTTTCTAACATTGGTAACCCAATTTGACTACATTCGGCTGAAATACTAGCTACACATTTATCTGCATTTAGTTGTATTAAAGCACTTTCTTTGATTTTTCGTCTTTTATTATTGGGCTCTTTCAATATTATTTTTGCCGAATCCCATTGAATTTTATGCCCCTCTTCCCAAGCATGTTTACAAATATCTGACTTAAAGAACTCCCTATCTTTGATATATTTTTTATGTTCACTTATTCGGACTTTCGATGGTCTAGATGTTCCACCTAAATGGAATTTGGCGCATTCACAAGATATCTGATATATGCAATATAGTTAGATTTGAAGCTAGTTCGAATATTGAATTGATTACAAACTTTCTTAATTCTTTCTGATAAACCCCTAACATACGGTATTGTCAAGTTTTTAAAAATTATGTTGAATTATTAATATTATTGTTATTATTATGGGGTATTAACAATGAGCCCTTCTCTATATTCTTAATTTCTTTATTTACAAATTCTGCCGGGTGATTATTGGCATTTAAAACATTTTTTAGTAGAGTTTTCTCCTTTGTGAAATGATTATCATTAGAACAAATGATTCTGGCTCAAATCTCAATCTAAATCAAATCTAACTATACGTTGAGATCTATACTAACAAAAACAAAACCAAAAAATGAAGAACAATCTTCAAAAAATTGCATATATCAGATATCTTGTGAATGCACAAATTCTATTTAGGTGAAACATCTAGACCATTGAAAGTCCGAATAAGTGAACATAAAAAATATATCAAAGATAGGGAGTTCTTTAAGTCAGGTATTTGTAAACATGCTTGGGAAGAGGGGCATAAAATTCAATGGGATTCGGCAAAAATAATATTGAAAGAGCCCAATAATAAAAGACGAAAAATCAAAGAAAGTCCTTTAATACAACTAAATGCAAATAAATGTGTAGCTAGTATTTCAGCCGAATGTAGTCAAATTTGGTTACCAATGTAAGAAAGAGAAATTTCCAATAATCAATTACCTGCGTTATCAGGATAGCATCATAAGTTTTTATCCAGGTTTTCTTATGATTTATCATTGGAATAGTTGTTAATCGGTACACACTTCAATACCCAAAATCACCAAACTGAGTCATACATATTTTGAAAACAAAAATAATTATACACAAAAAGTAACAACAAACGCGTTTTATTAACAACATTTCTAAAATAAGCGAACAAAAGCGCTATCCCAATAAAAACCGTTCCTGGAACGTGCACTTCACTGGATTTCATTTCTAGTAGACTATCATATCTTTGGAATGTCATAAAATAAAATATTTATTTCACATTTTACCAGAGATGTGATCTACTATGAATGGACCTTAAAAAATTTGACAACAAAGTTTTGTAGTCTTAGGGAGAGTTGTACCAAGCACTTGGGCCGGTATTCTCAGGCCCTCGCTTGGAACGATATCGATGTCGTTGAATGCGAGGAGATCGAAATTCATTGCTGTCTCGATTCTCATGCCCTCTCGCAATTGGAACGCTCCCGCGGAGAGGAGTGCTTTATTGCACTCGCATTCTCACCACTGACATATTATATGTCAATAATTTGCATATAAATAGACAATTCTAACCTTTAATTTTTATTGAAGCATTGTTGAAAATTATAATTGTATATAAATCATTTATAATTGTAGTCATATTATATAAGTGATTGCAGTCATCTTATGTATATTGGACTACTAGACTACTAGACTACTCTAGAAGAAGCATTTAAATTCCAATTCAAAACACAGAACCAAAAAATATCTTGACAGTAATGTCAAAATACGTTGAAATCGCGGTGTTGCCGTAGCTAGTCGCTCGTGATACAGATTTGCGAGTGCAGTGGTACATGAGAATCTACAAATACCACATCGCTGCCAATGAAATCACTCCCTTTCGAGATCGTTCGCTTGTGAGAGAAGCGAGTTGAGAATACCGGCCCTGAACTCGGTTTAATGATGACTGATGTTTAGACTGATTTAATTGTTGATAATAAATACATTAATCAGTCACAGTCTAAACATCAGTTATCATTAAACCGAGTTTAGGTGTTTGGTACAACTCGCCCTTAAACTTCAAAATATTATTGATTGTCTAGTTGTCATATTTTTCCGTTGTGTCAGATAGGGACCACAGGGACCAAAAAATTATTTTATCATAATTTTATCTTGACAAAGGTAGCTGGAACGCTACCGAAACGTCGAAATAAAAAACATTATTGTGGTTTCATTTACAATTTCAAGGTCAAAAAGATACAATTTAATATTTTAAAGAACAAAAAAGAAATGTTCAACAATATTATATTATTAAACGAGCAATTTATGATAGCCATAATTCACGATGGATGACGTTTGCGTCACGAGCCGCAGGCGAGGAGCGCAAGTCACCCAAGTGAATTATGGCCATAAATTGCGAGTAGAATACTATACTTTGTCCACGACACTTAATTTATTTATTAATAAATAAAAGTCAGTAGCGATTTGGCATATTACTAAACTCAAAATGTTGTGGCATCTACTTCAAATAATTTGACATATATAGAGATGGGCGATACTGAAGAAAGTATCAATACAACGTACCGTTATAAATATATTGTTTTAAAATACTTAATATTGGAATCCAGTGAAGTGTACGTTCCAGGAACGGTTTTTATTGTTATATCCAAAAATCAGTTACAGAGCTTTTGATCAGAAGAAATCTCTTCTATAAGAAATTTATCAATTCTTCGTGTGACGGAATAAAGCCCACATTAATATGGATGACTTGTTTTCCACATGGAAAAGTCAGATTCTTACCGAAACGCACTATTGCAACCCTTTCTCAGCAATCAGACCAAGAAGAAGCAAACCAGTTCCCACGTCACCATCCTAATGATGACATGGAAAGGAAGGAGGAATCCACAATTTGCCAACTTAACAATAAAAATAACTATATCCTAAAATATTCGCACACACTGTACAGCTACTTACTATATTTTATATACCTACAAGAATTTTAAAGGACTAAATATACCAACCCTTTCAACCAGTTTTCCCTAACAACTTCAAGGAGTCATACTAGAAAACATTTAGACAAAATAAGTCGAATAAATTTTTAATATCGGTTAACAACCGATAGGACCAGAGTACAATACCTAGCTATTTTTGATCCTTATCGTTCACACCTGTTGGCAATTCGCATTTTAGTACCATCGATTGATACCAAACCAGTTTTAAATTGACAGTCTGGTAGAACATGGAGTGTATGAACACTACTAGATAAAATGAATTAGTAAATTTGAAGAAATCTGGAGCGTGATGATAAATTCATAACATCGCATTATTGGTAAGTAATAATCATAATGATATTTATTCTCAAAATTATTATAACTTCCTTTATACCTAAAGCAAACATCATCTGCTTCATCTTGATGGATTGAATGTGTTTTGTTTACAAATAAATACTGGTTTATTTTATTAATTTTAGGACAGTTTGAGATTGTATGATTTCATAAGGACTAATATGAAGTTAATATATCTAATAAGAAGTTTTAAAGAATATATATATAAAGGATCAAGTTTAGTATAGAGGCCGAATTAAAGTTAAAGAAGTTAACTACAGTAAGTTATTCAGTACCTATATATTAATTATTAAGTTTGTCTCAACGATTTTATTTGTCTGTTATAGCAATTGGAACCATAATACAACGACATTCCTTATGCTGGATTTTGTTTGGTACCAAGCAGAAAACAACCCTATTGATTAAGTTTAAGAGAAAATATTAATAAGATGTGACAAGTTTGAAATTTACTCCAAGTACTGGATAATAAAATAGTCGATTATCAATTATGGGAATATTAATTATTACTGAAATTTCAGCTCGTAACAGTCATAATATAAAATATTTTATTTCACATTTTACCAGAGGTGTGATCTACTATGAATGGACCTTAATAAAATTTGACAACAAAGTTTTGTAGTCTTAAACTTCAAAATATTATTGATTGTCTAGTTGTCATATTTTTTCGTTGTGTCAGATAGGGACCAAAAATTATTTTATTAATTTTATTACTAGTTAATCTTGAACCGGTTCAAGATAAAATAATAAAATAAATAATAAAATAATTTTTGGTCCCTATCTGACACAACGAAAAAATATGACAACTAGACAATCAATAATATTTTGAAGTTTAAGACTACAAAACTTTGTTGTCAAATTTAACCTCAAAAAACTAACGATTTTTTGAAGCAGTCTGAGAAATTGACGAATTAATAGAAATAAATTTAAATTGTGGTAACAAGGTATTGACGGCGCCATTAACAGCGTCAGAAATTGAAAAAACTTCAAGTGGAACTATCAGATAAATGCTAATAACAACAATCAACTTAGAAATAAATTGTTAGTGGTGAGATGATTTAAATAACAACTGCGTTTTTTTATGTGCGACTGATGACTCCAACATGTCGTTGTTCTAAGGATTTAACCAACATTCGACGGAAGTCGCCATATTGAGAAGCCACATTAGTGACATTAGTCATCAATTCTTGTGTCAACATAGATAACCTCAATATACTAAAATGTGTCAAATTGAAAAGCCACGTTAAAAAGCAGTGATTTTCAGTATTAAGAAGGTTATTTGAGTATTAGTATAAATTTAAGTTGATATTGAGTTGTACAATAGTGTTATAAAATTTTTGAATGTACCAAAATCTGGTATCAATTCTTTAACAAGAAAATGTACCACTTTAAAAAGATGCATATGGGAGTTTTTTGTTTGCCCTAATTGAATAATTTAATGTACGCCTCCGGTTTGTTTACGGAAGTCGGCCATATTGAGAAGCCACTTTGGTCGATGATTCTTTATACCATGCTTTATACTGTCATGTTCTCCCATCTCTCTTTTACCTCGTTGGTTCAAGGTTATATTATAATGTAGTGTGAAGGCTGTCCGGTGACAGAAATTTGTCACGATGACGTACTTGGAAAAGTTAATATGATGCGGTTCTTCGTAAAGCCTGAATCGCCTAAGAAAAAGACATAGCGTCATACCCGACAAAGACCAACGCAACAAGATGTGTATATGTTAAAGTGAAGTAGACGATACCTAATTGATGTCGCTGTGTGTTTTTATTAGTTGATTCAGTAACGAAAAGCCATTGGCCAATGAAACCTAATGAAATATTCAGTTTCCAAGCTGATGGACTTCATTAAGATTATTGGGCTGGGAAAAATAATTAAGATAAATAAGAAAACTGTAATAGATCTGAGATGTGAAAGTGGGATAGATATGCTAGTAACCACATCATAAGGGCACAATAGATCTTTTAGGGCTCAGTGAATGTCACCCCAAAACACACACAACCACCTCATAACATAACTGTAAGTTCCTTGTGGCATTACTTATTCTTTTTTCTCTTATTCTTTTGGGAATCAAACCACAATAATGTTTTTTATTTTTTATTCCGACGTTTCGGTAGCGTTCCAGCATTATTGTGGTTTGATTCCCAAAAGAATAAGAGAAAAAATAATCCAATCTAATCTATAAAAAGAAAGTAATAAAAATATTGAGTTGAAACATAGTTTTATTAACAACCAAAATAAAATAAACCACATTCAGCCCTCAAACTTCACCGCCATTCCAAAATTTCATATTATTCCGTGATTAATATTTGTTTTTTTTTTCAAAATAGTATATTAAAGTATAAGTGGATATTAAGGTCTTTAAAACACGCGCGATTTTTTGAGCACGACGGCGAAGCAAGTGTTTTAAAGACCAGTTATCCACGAATACTTCACGCTATTTTTTTTATTGGTGCACTTTGAAATTATAAATACTTGTCTATAACTACTAGGTACAACAACAAGAAATGGAATTCATAGATGGAAATAAGAACTAAGGCCCAGTTGTACAGTCTCAGTTCAAGCAGAGCTCAAGGTTGAACTTGGTTCAAATTTCAAAGTTCAGTTGTACAAAGCTAGTTCAAGGTAAAGCTTTGTTCACTGGATGCCGCTTTATCAAATTCAACTAAGCGGCCGAATTTGGGCGCTTAAACCTAGTTCTATTATAACATTACCTAAATGTTTTTATTATTTTGTTCTAATCGTTGTGATATCAGTATTTAACTATTGTATGTTTGTGCCAAATAAAAATAATGGCTCACCAACTACCTGAAAATCTTGTGGAACTAACAGATGATGAAGACTTTGTCGAAGCAGTAGAAGTATTAATAAACGCTAGAAGACGTCGAAAGAAATATAGAAATAGAATGGATCATTTTCAAGAATGGATACTTTTTTTACCAAACAAAGTAATATTATTTCTTCTGTGGAAGTAAAATTAGCTGATCTTTTACCCTCAGCCATATCCTCCCAAAATTATAAATTATTGGCTATTTGTAAAACTTACAGTATATTCTTACGTTTTGTGTGTACGTTGTGTTGAAAAAAATCGTGGATTAATGTTTTCTATTAGGCAGGTCTCACTTCAGTCTTCACACTTATTACAACTCATGAGCATAGATCAAAAACCTCGTGAAAATTCCATATTCTTACAAATAAAATTTGATTCTTGACAGAAAGAATCAACTGCGCACGTGCAAACGCTACCAACATAACATATATTTCCTTAAGCCAAGTTTTGTAGAGCTGGGCTCAAATATGACCTGTACAACGGAAACATATTTCTGAACCTAATTCATCCCTGAACTTAGTTCAGTAGAACCAAGGCTTGAACCGTAAGTGAACAACTGGGCCTAAATGTCAAATGGTTGAATTCGTGATGTATATGATGTAAACCTTGCGTTGTCATGGAAATGAGAAAAACACAAACTAATTTTGATAAAAGTTCAACCTTATTGAATTCTGTGAATGTCAATAGTATTAATTTAAATACTATTTCCTAAGATTTGAAAAATCAAAATATTAATATTTCAAACAATACCACTCCATTTTAATTTATAAATTGGACATTGTTAAATATTGTTTGAATAAAAGATTTGACGTTACAAACTACTCCTGTCAGATCAATAATAAAAAAATTGTCATTTAGACATGATTTAAACCATATTTAGACTTCGTTTCTCGAATTGTTGATGTTGCCACGGTAACTTTAAAACACGCGCGTTTTTTAAAGTTCGATTTAAACACACTGCGTCGTGCTTTAAATTGGTAAAATGGTTCACCAATGAAAAAAAATATTATTACCTCAACTATATCTCCTACCTGGTTCATGTCTGATATAAAATGAGGTTTGGGTATTATCTTTATTACAAGCCTTTATATATGCTGGTTGTTCTTTAAAATTAACTAATAAAAATAATCAACCATTTTTTTTTCAGCGGCAATCTTAGCCATCATCACAGTAATAGGAAACATAATGGTAATGATATCGTTTAAAATCGACAAACAACTTCAAACGATTAGCAATTACTTCTTATTCTCTTTGGCAGTGGCGGACTTTGCTATAGGTCTCATTTCTATGCCGCTATTCACTATCTACACACTATTGGGGTATTGGCCCTTGGGACCCTTGATATGTGACACGTGGTTGGCATTAGATTATTTGGCGAGTAACGCAAGCGTGTTGAATCTGCTTATTATCAGTTTTGACAGGTATTTTTCAGTAACAAGACCATTTTCGTACCGAGCTAAGAGAACGACAAGGAGAGCTGCTGTTATGATTGCGTAAGTGTCATTTTTAACTCTATATTCATATTTCACTTTTGTATCTTTTTAATCTGCAGGTATGTCAACAATCTGTATAAATTGACGCTATGTATAAAGTCATACCTCATTTAAAAGCTCTTTATCTTAATTTTTTGGGAAATCAACAAAAAGAATAATGAATACATCACATGGAACATAGTCATTTAAATGGACTGGTCAATCCCCATTCAATCATTTTGTTTTGCCTTTGATACCAACCTTCCATTGTTATTTAATCGTTGTTTAAAATTGGATCTCTTTTAACTTTACGTATGCCATTTGAAAAATTTAAGGGTTATCTCCAGTAGGAAAGGGGTAAATCTGACGAAAATGACATTATCGCTAAAAAGTGCCCCCTTCAATTTAAAAGTTGACGTCTTTCGGCATTTCTTTCAACTATGTCTCCTTTCTGAAATATTAAGGGTGGATCCTTCTTATTCATTCATACGTTACTTTGTACCATTACCATGTTATCTACCTACTTCCATTCCAGAAGCTTCGTGTCTTGTATATAGAGACCACCAGTTTATCTGGAGGGATATTCAGTAGTTGTGTTATTTCCACTCCAAAGTGCTTCCGTCTGAGTCCTTGTAAGTTCTCACAGAAGCAGAGTAAGTGGGTAGGTGTTTCATCGTAGATTTCACATTCTCTGCACATAGGTTCACTAACTTTGCCCACCAGGTCGGTAACTGTCTTCAGATTTCTCTTAGCCAGTTTCAGCAGCCTGGATGAGACTTCCTTGACTAACTTATTTAGTAGCATCTTAGTATGGAGTTTCATTCCCTGCAATCCCCCATGTGCCGGCACCCACACACTTTGTTGTCTCTTGCCAGCGTGTTAAGGGATTCTCTACAGTTTTTTTACCAGTTCAGATCTAGTTGTTGGGTTACTGATAGCTTTAAGCTTGGATCCTTTTCAAATGAACAAAGCTTATATAATGAACATTTTAATTTTTTATTGGAAATTCTTGCAACTGACGTCCTTCAAGGTATCCCTCGTGGTGAAAGTAGTATACTCAATCTATTAGTCACTAACAATATTGGTAACTCATTTATGAGGTCTAGTTTCAATAGCAATAATTAATGGTTAGGATAAAAGATAAAGATGGTACAGTTTTGTATTGTAAATTTATATCAATCACTTCCTTTGACAAGGAATGCGTTTTTGTGTCCGACGTAATTTCATTCTCATTTTCACACACGAATACGATGGCCTACATTTTATTGCATTATTGCCTTCACTTAGTCATCAATCATTCTCACGGATGTGTTATCAGATATTAAAGTGTATCATGTTTATTCTGCTGGATATTCAGATGTATCAATGTTAGACAACTTTGCTTTCGTTAGTTAAGTATTCTGTAACAATATGTATCGAACAGCTGACTATATTTCATTTCACAAATTCACAGACTGTACTTAGATCGAATTTTCCAAAAACCACTACTTTTATCTATTCTATTTTTCAATCCACCTTAACCGACATAGTATTGCTTTTAGCTCTCTTAGGTTTCAGTGAAACTATATGAGCAATGTATGCACGCTTTCTCCAATACTTGGGCTTTTTTATATGAAAATGAAAATACCCTTTATTATTAATAGGCCAAGAGCCAGGTATTTTTTGTAAAAACTGTACGGGAACAGGTATTTTTTTACTGAATATATTCAGGGGTGTCCCTTGAATGTAAATCCAAGTTGGCGTCATGGGGGGGGCTTCTCTTCAACCGTCATCTTGAAAAACACGTTTTATTGAATATCTCGCGAACCGCGCATCGTACGACAAAAATTGTCATGATCATTTTTGTAGATAATAATATTTGCCATCTTTTTTATTCCGATTTTTTTTGTATAACGCATAGGTTTTCAATTATAGCGCTCCAAACTTTTTTCAATATGGTTTTTGCTAAATATTCAGCTATGGTCAACTATAAATTAAAAATGGTGGTAACTGAATTGTGGAACATGAAATTTTCCATAAATTTTATTGAAAACTTTTTTCCGTAGCATCTATAGTTTAGGAGCTGCAGCTTGGTAAAACTTGCTTCTCGTACATTATCAGTGGCAATATTGCTCGTTGTATACGAAAACCATTTTATAACGCATAAAATGGCATGAACTGTTCAGAAAAATGTCAATACAGCTGTGTACCGAATCAAATGAAATTATAAATAATGTGGAGAACATCTAATAATTCATCGATCTTCATTGTGCTAAAAACGGTATTATCATATAAAAGATTGTCAATGTAGCAAAAAACAATAGCGCATCACGCTACGTCGTAAGGTTATTGTTATTCTTAATATTAATATCATTATTATTAATTAACGTTATGCTTGTATTATGCTATTATATATTGTACAGTATTATTTCATATTGTATATTATAATATATTGATATATTTTCAATATATTTTCAACAATGTTTTTAATAGTATTCATGTGTATGAGTACATTATTAATTTTTGTGGCTAAGGCGAAATACTTTGATTTTGTCATCTTTGTAGTCCCTCATAATTTTGAAACTACAATTTCTTATTATATCTTTACATTCTTCCCTTTTGGCTTTTTCAGATGTAAATTTAAAACATCTATTCTTCTGTTGCTAAAACTATATAAGTTTAGTTAACTTTGTAGTACCTCGGAAAAAAATTTTTTTTTTGAAACTACACTTCCTTAAAATTCCTTCCAAGTCTTCCATTTGTTTTTCATGTGAAAATTTATAAGACAAATTCCTCCTTCCTTTAATACTTCTTTATAATTAAGTTTCCATGGCCATGGATATTTTTTAGCATAAGTTTTCTCCTTTTCTTTTTTTTCCGAACCATTTTAATACTACACCAATGATAATGATGGGAAATTGATTGGTTTTACACCAGTAGTTAATGTTTCATAAGGTAACTAAATTGTAATTTAATATAATATAACTTTAGTCAATAATTAATTTTTATGTAAGTTTTGTTTTCATGTCATCTCAACAACATATATAATTTTGTCTCAATTTAACTTTAATTCAATTTGATCTTCTGATAATTGTAACTTTTTTTATAGCCTGATGATGGTAAATTTTACCGAAACTAGTTGCTAAGCTATATAGTTTGTTCTTTTGGAGGACAATATCAATTTTAAAGTTGTGGTTTGGACTTTGAGTTTCATTTACCCTTAGTTTGAATTTCTTTTTTATTTTTTTAATTTTAACGTAAATCTGAGTTTTTCGAAAAATGTTTAACCCGTTTCAATAAAATTGTTGAAAATTTTGTAAAATACAGTGTATATTCGTCTGCACTTTGTTTTCTTGTAGCTTGTTGCATACTGAGCTAACAACCAAGAAGTCCTAGGTTCGAAACCCGTTTTGGACCTGGGTTTTTCACCTTTCATAAAAAAATGTACATGTGCTTATAAATCAAATAAGTAGGTAACGAGAGAAAACTAGACGCAACATAATATATTGGAAAGAACAGAATTATAACACACAATTCGAAAAATATATACAATTTCTTTCATATCTGACCACATGTGGTTACTGCGCATGCTTGCAGCCCTGTGATCGGTAGTTTCAACGCTAAGTCACAAACAGGCGAGGGAACGACCCTAGCGCATGATGAATATACACATAATAATATACAGCATTATAATTTCGTTCTAATCTCATTTACAGCGTAATAGCTCCTAAACAAAAAATGCTACGGGAAAAAGTTTCCAATGACATTTATAGAAAATGTCATGCTCTACAATTCAGTTACCACCATTTTCAATTTATCATTGACCATTATTAAAATATTTAGCAAAAGCCATATTGAAAAAAGTTTGGAGCGCTATAATTAAAAACCTATGCGTTATACAAAAAAAAGTTTCGAATAAAAAAAATGGCAAATATTATTATCTACAATAATTATTTTCATAATTTTTGCCGAACGATGCGCAGTTCGCGAGATATTTAATGAAACGTGTTTTTCGAGATGGCGGCTGAAGTGAAGCCCCCCCTATGACGCCAACTTGAATTTACATTCAGGGGACACCCCTGAACGTATTCAAGAAAAAAAAATACCTGTTCCCGTACATTTTTTTTCAGAACCTACTTTTTTGGCTGGGGCGCTTGGACTATAACGTTTTGAAATCACACATTCAATTTTTTGTTCTGGTAGTGACAGTGAGCATCACGATTTCTGTCAAGCAGGAGATAATCCTGAGCGTGCGAAAGTATAGCTCGCAATACTCCGCTGGTCCAGTCTGTTTTAATGCTACGAATACGAAAAAGTATAAATATATTATCTATAGACAAAACATTTGTAGTTTCAAATAGCAATGAGCCCAGATATAGTCTAGCTGAAATTTGTCTTGTATCATAGGATAGCATTAAACCTATAACCTAACATTGCTCAACATAATGTCCACGGTTCTAAATGGCTCCGAGACTGATATTTTAAAACTTAAAAATGGTGATGGACAGTGATCATCAACCCTTAGATTTCTCTACATGAAGTAGTTCGTTGAGGAAAAAGTGAAAATTGGATTGGTTCCGAGGTGGGTTTCGTTGGAAGGCATCCCCTTGGGGATAAGTCCAATACTGGCTGGACCCTGGACAATACCCATCCGAACATGAGTTTCTCCACTCGGCTCGAAAAAAAAATGTCAAAATGTAGCAAATTTCTATTGATAACGATATAAAAGAATATTTGAAACTTTATTATTGTTCAATCTAATTTATAATAAGAGTTTTCATGTTCTTATACGTTATTTAATATAACTTTAGGTATTGCCATATAATAAGTATATCATCGTTTCCCTTACACTCCATCACAGTCAATACATAACTCAGCGCTATAATAAACAAACAGCAAGAGGACATTAGCAGGTTGTAATTTGAGATTTTTATATACGCTGTCAAAAATCGATCACAGACAAGATGCAAGGAATATTGGTATGGTTATATATTTTATTAATAAAGTTAATGCACCGTATATACAGGGTGATTCATGAGGAACTATACACACTCCTACCTCGTATGGAGACCCCTATGGGCATGTATGAGGAATTTTGAATGATATTTCTTTTGATCATAACTTTTGAAGAGTAATTTCTATTTGTCTTATATTTTGGTGAAAAGTTACACTACTATCACCCATTCATCTTTCTTTTTGTTTTGGTCGAGAGGAAAATGCTTTTACGCACACCCTGAGACCTCTTCGTTAGGGTAGTGTGGGCCTTAAGATCTCACCCAATAAAAACCCCTCTGCATCCTAGTAGAGACTGGTACTACCATCACTGGTTTAGGTCAGCTCCTCTACTACTGGTCTCAGTTTCTGTTTTCTCTTTCTTCTTTTTCTTATTTTCCCTACTTTCCTTATCCATTCATGTATTTTCTCGTATTTATTCATACTCGCAACTGTGATACTGACAATGTTGTCTGGATTTATCTCCTCAAGTTCCAGTTTCATTTCCATTTCGATTTTTTTTTCTATGGAAACACAGTCGAAAAATGAGTCTTTCTCCTTGCAGTAGATGCATACGTCTTCGGTGTTTACTTAATTTTCCTGGTATATGTTCTGAATGCCCCGTGCCCTGATAAGAAAAGTGTTAGGAAGTAGTCGGTTTTCCTATGTCTGCAGGATATCCAAGGAATTATTTGAATTATTGAATTATTTTTGTCCACTGAGCTTTATAAGTCAGCTCGCTCCATTGAGCTTCTGATGGTCCAACATCTCCCTACGGGCTTCTTTCCCAATTTCCAGGTATTCGAAGCTCTGTCTTTAGCTTCCCAAATTAGTAGATCAATGGGCGGGATCCCAGTAATTACCTTCAGTGCTTCTGCCGAGATCGTGGGATATGCACTGGCCACTCGTATTATGCAATTCTGGTACATCATCCCCATATCTGGGGTCCGTATGGATAGTATGGATTTCGCCAGTTCATATAACAATTCAAATTATTTGGAACATTCACTTTTTTGGTTTTATTCATATTAGGGAAACATGTTTTGCAGATCTGCTTGGGGAATAAGTCTGCTGCTGTGGCCTCCTTGGATTTACAGCTGGCCGTACATCGAAGGTCAACGTACAGTACCCAGAGACGAATGTTATATACAGTTCATCGAAACCAATCACTATATCACTTTCGGAACAGCGATAGCCGCGTTTTACGTTCCAGTTACCGTAATGATTGTCTTATACTGGAGGATATGGAGAGAGACAGAAAAAAGACAAAAGGACCTTCCCAACTTACAAGCGGGGAAGAAGGATAGCAGCAAGAGAAGTAATTCAAGGTAAGAAAGTGTTAAATACGAATTTGTGTTGGTTATTATTAGCAAACACTCACTTTATGGACTACGTTTTCCGTTCATAGGGTATTGACAACAGAAAGGGTTAATTTGGTGTATACTGAAACACTAGCGAATACAGATGAACTATTATTTGATGTTTATGCATTGAACCTTCAAAGTAATTTGAAATATTTATAATATGTAATAGTTTTGTCGTCGTTGACTTTTTATAATAAACGAGCTCAGACTGCTAGAAAAATTCAATGTAGACTTAAATTCCCTTAGTGACGCTACAAGACATCAAACTTGTTTCGACAGTTACTGTGTCAAACCCAAAAACCAACGCAAGAAACAGATAGGAAAGTTTTATCATTATAATTTAGTAAAGCGTCAGCTCTACATCCATTTGTATTCAGTTGTTAATGATTCCCGCCATCACTAATGCCTCAGAGGCTTTATAGATATGCCCAGCGATTTGAATAATCACACATCCTGTTCCGAAATAGATGCCAAAAATTTTATACTCACAGACAGCACCGATATCTTAAGAATGTCCCTAGATAAAATCTAGACTGGACTGACTACAGAAACTAGTGATGAGCAAAATCGGTCTTGGTCTTGCGAACAAGACCAAGACCGAATAAGCAAGAGCTTGACCAAAACTATCCGAGACTTATATATACTCTTATCCTTGGCAAACCAAAACAGAATAACTCTTAAGTGAGTCCTAGGCCACAAGGGTATGTAGGCAATGAAAAGGCAGACACTCCAGCAAAGCTAAGGTCTGAAACAGCATCTACTGGTCCTTGGTCCTGAACCAGAATTTAGAATCTCAAAAATTGCTTCACGTAGTATGTCTCGGTGATTCACACTAAGCATTATACTTTCAATATATTAAACCTCATCAGGTGCCTTCGGACATTCAAAGAAGGTATGTGTTATCGTGTCTGTATCTCTGCAGCATTAACAAGCATCAGTTCCTGTTTTTCAGAAACCTTTCTAGATACTTTCAAATGTGCCGAGACCTGTTAGCGCTGGAGTTGAATGGTAGCCAGTGCAACGATGCTCACAATTTATCATTTTGCTAATATCTGGGATGAAGCTTCGTCTTTACTCTGCCACGCCATTCGTTTTGTCTCAAAAAATGTGTAGTCCTTTTTTTTCAACCTCCTGTGTCTTGAATACGGATGCCGTAACGTAAATTTTGTTACTTAGGTAATCCAATTTATTTTCAAGTGTTTTACTTATTCTAGCTTTGGCGCTGTTTTTCAACCCGAACCCTATTTGTTGTTAATATAATGTGAATGGTTAGAATTCCTTA
>CAJUYG010000841.1:0-56786 GCA_910591675.1 Galerucella calmariensis | reverse complement strand
ATAATGTGAATGGTTAGAATTCCTTAAAAAGTGTTGAATGTAGTTGGGAAAATAGTGAGCGCGCTAATGGGTATAACATTCTGTATAAAAATTTTTATCCACAATCACATATTATAATTGGAGTTTTATCCACACTTACCACTTTATCCACTAGTGCCATAATGATAAATACAGTCGAAACTAAATAGCAACCATTCAACACCTCTCAAATTTTTTTAAATCAATTTCAATATTTTTTGACGTTACAGCTGCTGCCAGAGCAAAATGTTAAATCACTTTTGTGATGAAATCTAAATGACTGTGATTGTGGATAAAGCGTAGTATTGCATTCGTGTTTTAGTTGCTTTTTATCCACTTAAGTTTCTCTCGTGGATGAAACACTGTGGTTTCACCCTCTAAAAATAATTAGAGCACATTGAGCAAATATAGGATTTGATCTAGAGGAATTTCCATAAAAATTGGAAGACCCAGCTGGAAATCGTAGATCATACCCTATTTAAGTCCTCGTTCACTGGACTAATGAGTTAGTCACTTATTACATTGATTTCTTGTTCGTATGGACTATACTTTCGGATAGATAACTCAATTTAGCAGAATTTTGAGTGATATTATAATGTTAGTATTACATACTTTTTTCCTCCTTAGATGTTCGATGTTAGTTGTTTTGGGAAACAATTCGAACCTTTGATTTTTTATTCAATTGTATGTTACATTTAGTGTATTCGTGTGCAGTGATGAACAAAACAACGCTTGTACGACGGTGGATCCCGAGGATTGGAAGCGACCACGATCGGAATCTACAGGAGCTGATTCTGACTCTGTATATATGCACAGCAGCGTTTGTGTAGATCCGCAAAGAAGAAAAAAACCGGTAAAGTGATATTATCAATTTTTTCAAATAATAAATTATACAGATGAAAGTCTTGGTTCTGAATGCAATTAACATTCCAATCAATTTGATGGGAATGAACAAGCTCCTGCATAACTAATAATAAAATTAAATCATGGGAATGGAAAATAGTATATTAAACACCAAGGTGGTGAAGACTATTATCATTGACCAAGCGCCAAAATTATTTATTATGAAATAATGTTTTCACCACGGTGGTGTTTATACAATGTTTTCCACTACTAGCCAAATTTAAGACAAAAATTGAAGATAATTGACATTATACACTATTTCAATGCAAAAATATTACTTACCAAAGGATCTGTAATGGGGAAACGGTGCAAATGAATTATTTACTGTTGCTGTTACAATTTAAACAAACAGTAATAAAATACTATTATTCCTATAGTTTATAATCATCAATATTAAGTGCAAGGAATCAACAAAACCAATTATACCACCACATCCAAATCGTGGGTTGTCTTTTACTTTGAACTTTGAACATATGCGCAATTGAAGAAAAAACAAACTACAGTGGTATTGCGTTCACAACACAACACCTTTAGTATAAGAGTTATACTTAGGTACAAAGTGGGCGTTCATAAAACATTCGAGATATTTTCCAAACTCTACAGCACAACGTCTACAAACGCACCACGAGAAGCGTTTACCCCGTCGTCTGACTGACAAGTACACTGTCAGGTTTCGTTCCTTACCCAATCCATAGATTATGAACGTACTCCTTATGTCATCAGTCATTTTTGGTTAAGCGCGAATTTTAAACTAATAGCATTTTTATTTAAATAACAGAAGAATTCGTTTCCCTCCTTACTCCTAAAGGAGTTGCCGCAGGAGAATACGCCTGTCCATAATGTGCTATCTGTGATGCGTTATTGAGCCGCTAGAGGCACTCCATGGTTCGAACATGCACCGTACTCCTTCCTGTTTCCGAAGATCAAGTATGTCTTAACCAGGTTCCTTTTGAGTCGATACTCTTACAATCGAAAAAATGAATGGAACGGTTGTGGGAAAGTTTTTAAAATAAAACTCTTTTTCATATCCAGAATAACTCATATATTAAGGTGCACAGATAAAGTGCATGCTATTTATATTAATTACCAATGACATATTAACTGAATTAGGCAGGAACCTCACTACTTGACTATGGAATATTAATATCAATATTAATAATCCTCATAGCCTTCCACCTGCTTTGAATATGACAGCCTTAGAAATCACATTAAACTTTCTGTTTATATAACATCTGCTCCAACCGCAATCAGAAAATAACTAGTCATAGCAAATTAATAACGAATTCACTTTAGCGTAATTTCTATAACAGATTGCAATGGTCGAGTATTCTCTGATCATTTCTGTCTCTTTCTGATTGTAGTTGGACCAGACCTATTATATTAAATAAACATACAATGACAAACGCTGATCTTTCTTTATTCAACAAGTTCATCGTCCTTCATTCACTTTAAAACATATATTTCATTTATTAAATAATGTAAATGTAAATAAATTCCTTCCAATTATTTTTTATAAACAAAACGTCTTCTAAACCACCTTGATCTGCAAGTTTCACTCTAGTTTTCGTAACCTCTTCCGAATGTTTTGTTTTCTGTTAAATCAAGCGTTGTTATACTCGTATATTTACCAAATATACTTCTATCTTTTTAGCACACATTGTCACTTGTGGCACATGTAAAACTTTCATACAACCAGAGTTTTTCCTCTTACATAATTATTATGAAATCAACACAATAACTATTGAACATTTTTGTTTTCATCGTCAGGTAATTCTTGCACCGAATCGTCGGCGTGGTTTACTTTCTGGAGTGTGGCGTATTCGCGAATGGTGTGTTGCTTGGTGGCATTCTGGAAGAGAAGAAAACAGTGACACGGAGGAGGAGAGTCCAAGTGAACAGGGACAGGGATGTATCACCCCCGTTTCTCTGGACACGCCATTGCAAAGCTCTGTCTCGAGATGTACGTCGTTCAATGTTATAAGGTTAGTTAGAAAGTTTACATGCATTTTAGATTATATACATATGTATATTCAACACGAGTCCGAAACTATCAGTGATTGTCATGAACATGCGCAGGTGCATTCTAGCGTTCTAACAATCTGTGACAGTTTGGTGATTGTTACAATTGTAAGCAGCTCCAATGTTAAATGCAAACGATTTAGAAACTGTCGCAAGAGTTTGTCAGGAACTGTAAATCAGGCGCAAGCGCTAAGGTACTTGGTGTATTCTGATTTACTCAAAACCACGCTCTTATCTATCCAAGTAAACTCATTCTACATATCATGATGGCTTTTGTCATGATCCACTTCTTCCTTCGCTTAATTAGGTTAAAACTTTCATGAAAAAAATGGTAGATTCAATGTTTAATACTTCGGAATTTCAACGTAATTCTTTCAAGATATTTTCCAAGGTATACAGTCTTTCGATTAATACTATTTAATACAAAAATCAAATAAACTAACCTTTTTAGGGATTCCTATGTTCAAAATCTCGCTGCACAACGTGACCACTCGTTTGTTCAGGCCAACATGACCCCAACTCGTCCGAGAGATTCTAGGAGTTTACCTGCCAGTAATCGTATAATTGGTCGGTCATCTTCAACGGAAAGTGTTTATACTATATTAATTCGACTTCCAGGAGACTCATGCGAAGGATCTGGCGAAGGAGCTTCTATCAAAATGATCACAGAAGTAAGTCCATTTATGCACATCACATTGTATAAAATCATGCAACAAAATTTAGAACTTATAACAAGTTCAGAATAGTATATTAAAGTATAAGTGGATATTAAGGTCTTTAAAACACGCGCGATTTTTGGAGCACGACGGCGAAGCCGGAGTGCTCGAAATAGAGCAAGTGTTTTAAAGACCAGTTATCCACGAATACTTTACGATATTTTTTTAATTGGTGCACTTTGAAATTATAAATACCGGTCTATAACTACTACAACAACAAGAAATGGAAATCATAGATGGAAACGTCAACTAAATGTCAAATGGTTGAATTCGTGACGTATATGATGTACACCTTGCGTTGTCATGGAAATGAGAAAAACATAAACTAATTTGTATTTTGATGGAAGTTCAACGTTATTGAGTTCTGTGAATGTCAATAGTATTAATTTAAATACCATTTCCTAAGATTTGAAAAATGGAAATATTAATATTTCAAACAATACCAACGGCACTTTCCATTTTAATTTATAAATTTGACATTGTTAAATATCGTTCGAATAAAAGTTTTGACGTTACAAACTACTCCTGTCAGATCAATAATAAAAAAATTTACATTTAGACATGATTTAGACCATAGATTTAGACTTCGTTTCTCGAGTTGTTGATGTTGCCACGGTAATTTTAAAACACGCGCGTGCTAAAAAGTTCGATTTAAACACGCTGAGGCGTGCTTTAAATAGGTAAAATGGTTCACCAATAAAAAAAATAATAAATAAAATACAGTTTCCTGCAAAATTGTCGCATTTAGTAAAGCGTGTTACCAATAGATATCAAAGAAATAGATTTGGTACTGTTATTTTTTTCAAACAATGGCCGTTCAACTAAGAAGAAACAACTACTTCTCGGGCTACATGTCCTGACAGACATTTGAGTTACATTTCTAAGTTAATAGTTGGTATATCCATTCTGGTTTGCAATTAGAAGGGACATCACTTGTGGAGCGGTTTCGGCGTATTTGCGTCTCATCAGTACAAGGTAGATATTATCCCTCCAAGATCTATAATGTTAAATCTATTTTCTTGGATATCTATAAGTTAAGAAAATGTTTCATTTCCAAAAGTTTTAGAGTGTAGTTATTAACGTTACAAGGCCGATATGTAGCAAATAACGTTATTTGCGTATCGTTCCGAGGAAAGAACAAACCACGTACCTCTTACCTGGTAATTCTACAGAAAAATCCCAACATGACATTTCTCGGTTGTCATTAATTGAACAAGTGATTTCTTAACGAACGGATGCTGTTAAGAGGCAACGATTATACACCCTACAGGATTGCTTATTTCCATTTAACTCTGTGTTCGCCCCGCTCAAGTCGGACGAATACGTCATCACTGGACCTAACCTTTTTAATTTTATGGTTAATCATGTGTTTACAAAGTGTGTTTGACGTTATTTTATCCGTTTTTTCAATTTTGAAGGTGTTGTTTATTAATAAAGGTGGTAAGTAAACTTCTCTAATAATTGTCAATCAAGAAAGTCTATAAGCACGTTATTTCAGTATAAATACAAAATTTTTGGATTCGAGTTTCAATGTATACATTTCAAATACTAATGGAAGCTAAAATAAAAATTAATTGAAATCTAAAACTTAGAACAGAGAACCATGTAAAATGTAATGTAAATGATCATGCAAAAAAATTAAGATATAAAAGCTAAAACTAAAAAGATTGCCTCAGTTTCTGGCATAAACATCTAAATTACGTCACATGGTTTCATATGTTCTCAGTTCTGTTATAAAGTAATCTAAGTTTTAATTTTTGCTCGTATGAATCCTTCTTTGTAAACTTCGAACAATTATTAGGATTAATTATAATAATTATCAATCCCAGAAAAAAAACGGTTGGAGAGAAAAAGTGTGAGTACGACAAGAAAGGTTTTAAAAAAATTGAAAAAAATTGTTTATTAATAAATTTTTTAGCAGTGCATAAGGCGTCTATTTTATTTTCCCCATAAGAAAACAAATATATTATAATGCTGAGTTTACCCATCAATTAACCCATCAACACAGCTCGTAGATTTGCTTCTCTTTCTGTGCAAAATAAATTATAAGCAAGTTTCTTCAATTCAAAGTTATTGTCTCAATCGTAATTTATATTTTATAACTACTTATACCTACTACTAAGTATAATTTTTTAAATAACATATCACCAAAAAAAAAATCATTTATAATTATTTTTTGCAAATACACAAGAAAAACGTGAAAATTATTGACGATTGCAATATATTTTAAATTGGTCGAGGTCCACTGGTGACGTAAGCAAGTTCCCACTCACCGACGAAAGATTTAAGCGAATAAGCAATCCTGTAGGGTGTATAATCGTTGGTTAAGAGGGGCCTCCTCACAGGTATACAAACCTCAAAACATAAACAAAAATCTAGTTATTTTTAAGTTCAAAATATTTACGATAGATGTCGCTAGTGGTATTCGATGTTTTGGTTTCAAATACAATTTCTGTCAGCAGGTATTTTTATTTATTTTCAATCTCAATAAGTGAATTATGATTTTATTTATTTACCAGCTAGTATGTTCATTTTACCTAGGTATTGAAATACATTGAATTTGTAACAATAATTTCGTTTATATTTTTATAGAAAAAGCAGATATGTCTTTTTATTGCTATAATAAGCATTTTTATAGTTTACCTAATTAGCATTTCTATCTGTTTTATAATAAATATAAAAACTACCTACTCACTTACTTACTTTGTACTTCAAATTTGTAATACTACAAGCAGATTGCCTAAATGATTTGTTTTCGTATTCAATGAAATGAAACATTTCTGCTATAATGCATTTGAAGAAGAAAATGGAAAACAGGCATGTCGGATTATTACAAACTGGAGGAAAACTGCAAAAAGTATTTTAGAATAACATTTGGATACATAATTAAAGATCAAACATATATAACATTTTTATTCCTGTGTTTCGAAAATAATATATTACAACAAAATTCAATAGAATACGAAATGTCTATTTTGGTCAATTAGTAGAATGCAATTAGTTTTATTACTATCACTAATGTAGTAGTTTTCCTTAATAACACAGGAGGCTGATGTATATAACTGTTTATATGTTAACATGTTTATGCTGATGCAATCTATGGCTAGGTACAGGACCCCGGAGGAACTAAAAGGCCCCGATATGAGGATCAATAAATATCAGGCACTTTGTGGAATCACTAGCAAAAGCTAAAAATATCTGTGGTTTATTTCACGATAGGTACTTGTGGTGAGGCACATGAGGAATAAAAATAAACGGGGCACAAATTTACTTCTCCAGCATGAAAATTATTTTACTACAACCGCCTACAAATACTAACAAGCTCTAAGCAACAAATAAATAAATTTTGAAATATTTTTATGTACACAAAACACATGACAAGACAACGACATTTGACCGTAGCAATCTGTCATTGAAGTTCCATACAGCGCCATCAATCAAAATTTTCCGTGCAACAAATCTCAAAAAATACAATGAATTGAGATTTCATATTTTCAGAATCGAATTCTCTAGGCTTTCTTTTGGGGATAAGGTCTTGGCGTTCAAATTGGTGACCACAAATTGTCAAAGCTGTCAAAATCACACCATCACTTAATGGCTTATATCTTTTTTATAACAATCTAAAACTTGACCAAAATACCTCATCCCCAAGACAAAGGTCCAAGTTATATTATGTTCAAATTTAAACTCTCAATTTTACTGCATTCTTTAGATTTGTTGCAGACAAAATGACCCAAATTTTGTTGCAAGTCAGGGGTGCCAAGTGTTTTGAGCCGTCTAAATTGTGAGGCCCCTCTTAACATTAACTTTTCAATTGTGATCTGTATACCGTTAAATAAAAATATCAGTATGGGATTTGGGAAAACCTAATAACATATTATAGAAGATGTACTTAGTATGTAATTATTTATTTCATTCTTACTTAGGTACCAAGAAATCACTCTTCAGCTTCAGGTACAACTAGCACCACCGGCGATTTCCATCGTCCACAAGACCAAGGTAACCATATAAATCGGCGTCCCTCGGCCATGCCTGATATACGCATTCCTCTAAACGCAAAGATAATTCCTAAACAACTAGCTGGCAAAACTCCTTTAGTAAACGCAACAAAAAATCCAGGCAAGAAAAAGAAGAAAACCCAAGAGAAAAAAGCTGACAAAAAAGCTGCTAAGACTTTGTCGGCCATCTTATTAACTTTTATAATCACGTGGACTCCCTACAATATTTTAGTTTTGTTAAAGCCTGTGACAAGTACCAGTACGCGTCTTCCTCCACAGGTTTGGGACTTTTTCTATTTTTTGTGTTATATTAACTCGACTATCAATCCGGTGTGTTATGCCTTGTGTAATGCTAGCTTTAGACGAACCTATTTAAGAATTCTGCAGTGCAAATGGCAGAATAGAAATCGGGCTGCAATGAATAGGGGGTACTACAATTAGCATAGACGTGGGGCGAACGTGGGTTTAAATTTGCAGGTGCACTTTGAAAAATAAGACGTAAGATTTTATTGGCGGTAATTGATAGTTAAGTATCTATGTAAAAACTGGCCAAATTGTACTATAAACTCAATAAAGCTTACCTACTATTAATCATGTGAACCAATTATGAGATTTAATCAATATTGGTTCTATTATATCCAACAAACTTTTTAATGTCATTAATATCACTTCTTGAATTCCTACCAAAAGTGTTCTAATAAAATCTTTCAAATTATATTTTGTATATATTCGGTTATCGAGTGTAATCAAAGATTACAGAATAAAATATAAGATGTTTCACTCTAGGGCGGTTTGATTCAAGCGGCTGTCCCAAACGGACGCCGCTCTCATAAATTATGTTTACGATTCGCTTTTGTTGTCAATAACGAGACCGGTAGATACCAGAACAGTTCGAAGAGATTATTTTATTTTAAGCTATACAGGGGTAATTAGAGAAATATATATTTAAATTAATAGGATTCTTTATCACAAAGGTTTATTTTTAAATGTTAATAATTTCGAAAAATGTTCGGGATATGAATTTGAAAAGGTAAGTAAAAAATAAACTTGAATTTTCAAAATGAATCAATTCACAGTTTTTATCCAGCATCTTGGTAATTTTGTGATACTTATTGATAATCTATCAGATA
Source organism: Galerucella calmariensis (assembly GCA_910591675.1). Taxonomy (NCBI): domain Eukaryota; kingdom Metazoa; phylum Arthropoda; class Insecta; order Coleoptera; family Chrysomelidae; genus Galerucella; species Galerucella calmariensis. Next base: position 48,002 of record CAJUYG010000841.1, on the reverse strand, counting down.
TTTATCACAAATTAAATTAAATATACTCATTAGCCACCAGAATGATAGGGCCACTAAATCTTAAATTTTGATCTTTAAATAACGCGTATTTTTTGGATTGACAAGTTCAAAACAGTAAAAAGAGAAGCAGCTGCAGGCTTTATTAAAAAAATTTATAAATGTTGTAAAATACTAAGTTTGGAGTTTGGTTTATGTGTTAAATTTAATCTATTGTCTTTCAAATATTTCAATATACATTTGAAGACAGGATACTAAATGAAATAAACAAAATTCTCTGGCCCTTATATGCTATATATTTTTCTCATAAGTCTGTTAATTTTTTGTGTTTTCTTGCTTGATGTACTTTTTTATATAATATCCTTACTATAAAAATAAATCCGTAATTTTGTATTAGCAAATATTACAAAATATTTAGTGTTTAAGCTTTGCTCATTTCAACAATTAATAAATAAATTTAAAAAATCTTTACAACATAAATATAAAACACGAGCAACCAATTATAAACACTGTTCTAAAATAACAGCGCTCGACGGGCGACGTCCCGTATATCTGTAAGGACTGTAAGCAAAAATCTGTAATAGTTACAAGGCAACTTACTATATCTTACAGTTTCTGTAACTTATATGCTACTTCTCAGAATCGACCCATAAATGCAAGTAAGGACGTAGCGACGTACTGTACCATCCAAGTCACCAGCGGCATCGGTGCTTTACGCGATAAATTCGAACGAGTGAAACATCTTATATTTTATTCTGTAATCTTTGGTATAATAGATTGAAGCGTTGAGTGAAATATAACTTTTCACTCAACGATTGAAGGCAAACAATAATTATTATTACGTTAGAATTGGAATCTCAAATACTCGAGTCTATTTGTTTGTTTAATGATAATTTCAAACCATTGAAAAATCAATAATTAAAAAATATTTATTCAACGTGTGTGTAGGTAGTATTTAATGGAAAATATATTTGAATTGTTTTATTCTATATTCAAAACTGATATTTAGTTGCTTTATTATAAGTGTAAATATTAATGTGAATGTGATTAATTAACTATTTGTAATAAAAAAGTAGTTTGAGAAATATCACCAGACCAAACAAGTTTTTTGGATCCCACATTAAGCTCTTCAAGAAGAGAAATGAGACACTTCACTTTTCCTTTTCAGTTTCAAAAAACTTCATGTGAAATACAAAAGGAGTAAGCTATAGTTCTATTCAAATTATTAAAGACTTTTTTCAAAGATATATTAAAACACAGATATCTGGATTCCTGCCACCAGAAGATTTATTTTTAATTTAAGTATGTATGTTGAGTCAAAATAAGCATTTTCTTCCATTACATAGACCATGTAGCAGTACAGGATGATACTAAAAGGTAGGTCAAAAATTCTTTAAGTTTTTTTTTTATTATTGAAAAATGTTGCAGTTTAACTTTGGCTTATAAAATCAGTATCACCTTGTATATGGATACAACGTCGCTGCAGTGGAAGAAAATGCTTATTTTGACTTCCAAGGTGACATTATTTGAAGTTTTTGTGGACGGAATCCATAAGAAGTGTCAGATGTTCTTTATAGTCATCATCAACATTTATTCGTGATTATAGTTTGTCTCAAAGTATATCGTATATGGGCAATAATAATAATAATTGCAATAAATAATATGGCCAACAGCTGCTGTAGAAGAGATCGCCAGTGGCGGACTATTTAAAATTATTTTCAAAATGATCAAATTCATTAATATCTATATCTTTTTGTACTTTTATAATACATGTCAATATGAAACAGACAAATAACATTGTCATACAAAATCAAAATAAACTACGTAACAGGATGAATCAAACATGTGACGTGACATTTTCCAGACATATTAGATCTTCTTCACACGGAGTTTGTCGTCATAGACGCGTACGAGAGTCGTCTATACGCATAGAAGAGAATTGAACTATACCAATAGCTGATGTAGGCTAGAGGAACTAAACATCAAACACCCTAAACCATCTCAATAACCTTCACTAAAAAAAGATACCTTAACCACAAAGTCGCTGAACTTGATGAGACCAGAAGACTAATAACTAAGTCTAGACAATACCTGTGGAACAAACACGAGACGGATATTTCATAAATTCAAAAATGGCTTTAATAGTGTGCAGAAACCTGGCAGATGGTTCAAAAGCAATAAAAGATAATGGGATAGGATTGTAGGTAATTGCCAGGAACCAAACACTCCGAAAGCTTGGCAAAAACCCCAAGTAGCTGTCAAGCGGAAATTCACGCTATAGAAAAGTGTTCGTATAAAAATAACTTATGCTAAAAACATCTTCATTCATTCGTTTGGGTTGTGCTCAACAGCCCAGAAGCTTGAACTACATCTTTGTAACATCTGCCATTATGTCTACTACTCTTCCTGAAGCTTCGTGTCTTCTATATAGGCACTAGTTAAGCTGGGGGGATTTTGAGTAGTTGTAATGGTTGTATTATTTCCTCCCTTACGTCTTTCTTGACGGCCTATAAAGGAATTTCTTACAGTTTTTACCAGTCTACACTTGGGTGACACTTGTCAAACCCAAGGTTACTCCAAGGTTAAGGTACCTCAGAAATAAATTAATAAATAATATATGGATGAAGATGTATGTATGTATTTGGGGTGACATTCAATGAGACCTAAAAGATCTATTGTACCCCCTTACTCCTACTTAGTTTCTGAGGCAAGTCTCAGAAACTAGTAGCTCCTTTAGTCCTATTTCCCGGAGGAATTCAAGGATATCTGCAGGCTTCAAATTAGGTAAATGTTCCTCTTCTATCCAGTAATCTCCAAGGTGCTGTGCTCCTGGATTCTGGAGTGCTATGCAGCTGGAAAGAATGTGGATGGAGGTTTCTTCTTTCATGCCACAAAATCTACATTCTTCTTCCTCCACTATTTTGAGTTTGTTCAGGTGCCCATTCAGGCGACAATGTCCCGTTAGGATCCCTGTTAAAACTCTTAGCGCAGTTTTACTTCGACTTATGATGGGTATTTCAGTCCCCCTCTTTGCTAGATCATCCGCTATTTCATTTCCTTCTATTCCAGTGTGTCCTGGAATCCATAGTAAGGTGTGTGAAGGTAGGTAGTAGGTAGGTAGTGAAGATACTACATTAATAGTACGTACCTAAGTATTCATTTTATTTTGATTTCATTATGTTCAACGGAGGAAATATGTAGTGACCTACAGTGAATAAAGAGAATGGATGTTGATGATGGTGGGGAATTCATGAAAATTTGAAATGTGAATTAGTATAATACCAAATCTTGCAAAAGATAATATTTAATGAGTTTCCAGTTTTCAGTTTTAATAGAAGCAATTCAAACTTATTCAAATAATTTCTGCTAGAATATTTTAATAATAAACTTTTTAATGTATAAAGTTTTTCTTAAAACACCGTCACTGTGTCATTAGGATCCCAGACTGACCTTTAATATGGTAAAAAAAAAATTGGTGCTAAAAAGTGTATCATGCGTCGTATCGCCCCATGTATCTCATGTGTGTACCCTCTAAACCCCCATTATCCTGTAATAATAATCCTCAATGAACTTTCTAGATGTTTTTATATTTGTAAATGTTTGTCGCTCAAAACGTGTACTAAAAAAATAAATCATGTATAGCATTTCGAAAAAGTTTTATGTAAAAAAACTGTTCAGCACTACAAATATCTTTGTTCCAGTTCAAATTCAGCTGGGACTGAAGTTAATATACCCTCATATTACAAAATCTTTGTTTTTTCATACAACACTATTATAAGTTAGTTTTGAAAAGCGAAATAAGTTTATACTGGGTATATTTAATTTAGAGTAGTGAAAGGAAAGTAATGTAAATTGTCATGCAATATTTTAATTTATTTCTTGTCCAAATATCTAAAGATGCATTTTCATAGCTACGCTCTACTCTAGCTTAGAGCGTCAAAGAGGTCACATGCTTTAATTTCGACCAGAGCGCCATCTTAAACTAATGCAGCGTCAAAGCTAAGCAACGTCTAGGTTTTTTTATCGGTATTTAGTGTTTTTACATTTGTGCAATGAGTTGCGAGGTAAACGAATCAGCTTCAGCCATTTCTTGTTTACGCCAATTTTGAGATTGTAAATTTTAACTGACGAATGTAGCACGTTTATTTTTATTTAATAGATGACTATTTTATATTTATTTAACACACACACACACGTGTTTATAGGTTAACAGACTACTGATAGGCGATATATTTTATTATATGTTTTTTCCAGCGTTTTGAAGCTTGACGCTGTATTAATTTAAGATGGCGCTCCGGTCGAAATTGAACTAAGAGATGGCTGCACATTTTTTAAACAATTAGTTTGATCTGCAAATACGATATTTAATTCTTTTAAATTTGAATGACCAAGAAAAATTATAATTCCATTATTGTAAAATAACTCTCAACAAATTTATTGTATTGTTTGTCATTGTTTACATCCTTTCCGTTTTGCTACCAGAATGGCAATTCAATGAAGTAAGATTTATCAATAGGCTAACAAGGTTTTTCTATGACGAGTTGTTCCAAAATTAAAAATAGGAATTTACCAGATCTTCCTGGAATTTTATTATCATATTATTATTGCTGACGATTCTTGCAAATGTTTTGAATGAAAAGCTCTATGGATTTCATAAAATTTATTTTATTTTATTAAATCAGTATAAAAAAAGGGTTTAATTAAAAAAATGTTGAAGGGTATTTATACTAAGTAATTAGATAGAATGTTCTTGTAGGTACCACTTTATGATTCCACTGTGCTTACTAAAAGCCATTTTATTTCTTCCCCAGAAATGTTATTTTTTAATATAATTATTTTATCAATATTAGTGTCCAATAATATACAGTGTGTAATAGCCAAATGAAATAAACTCGATAACAATAAATCACATGTCGATTTGTATTTTTAAACTTTCATTTTTTTCCTAAAAAGGACGTGTCATGTGAAAATATATTATCCATTTTCTGAAGAATCCAAAATATAAACAACATTCAGTGGGTTGCATTTAAAATAAGATAGTTGGTCACTGTCATGAAAACATAATTTGCAAATACAGTAAGTACTTTACCTGAAATAATTTGACAAAATTAAATATTTTTCTATTTATTGTCTCAAAAATACACAATGGAATATAATATAAACCATAATATTCCCAATTTCGAATTTGCTTGCTTCTTTTAGGGACATGCTAACAAAAACACCCTAATTTCAACAAATTTAAATTGATTGAAAAAATTATACAGTAGGTACAATCAGAAACACAGATGGAAAAATTAAAAATATTCAAAATTTTGGAATTTAATGAAGTTATCAAATTATGTTGAATTTATTTTCAATAAACATGAAAATTTTGTGGGCGGTTAAACCATAATTCTGCAGTTAAAGTATTTTTTCACCACAATAAAATGCAGGTGAAGAAAAGTTTCATATGTGAGACTCTTATTTATGAAGCTATGAGCTTTATTGAAGTATTAACTAAAATACCTTTTAAAAGAAATTGAAACTTTGATCGCGAGCTAACCAAGTTCCACAATTACATTTCTCATTGGGAATCACATGCAACTTGGTTAACTTTTGTACTTGAATTATACATTTTCAAACATTTTAGAAGGTCAGAATTGATACTCAAGTTGGTTCGTTTTGAAGGAAAATGAAAAAGAAAATCAACTGGATATTAAATGACCTAGGCAAGTGCTAAGAATTCAATGCGTGTCGTCCAATACGCAGCCGACTTAGAATAGATCACGCGTGGTCATTCTTTACATGCGGTTTTTCTTAGTACCGTCACCGTTTATAAATGTTGGGTGGTACTGTGCAGACTATAGTAAGTAACCTGTATTTTGTTAATAATTTTTTTGCAAAATCAGCTACAGGAGTAGGTATTGCCGAAACATTTAAAAATTTAATGTACCTTAAAAATTCTTACAAAAGATTAATGGTTGATACAACTGAAATAAACATGAATAAACACGAGTAAACTTCAGAGGCTGTTTATAAGTTTTTCATGAATACTTATTTGAATATTTGCGGTGTGTTTTATATGATACAACTTCTTATTAAATGACGACTCTATACAATAAGTAAGCATTTGCAAGAATGTATTGTGATAATGAAAATCATTTCATATTATTGTTAAACATGTCGCTGAAAATGTTTTTCTCGACTAGAAGAATCGATTGAGTAGAGTAACAGTGTCGTGACAAAATTACTGGAAATTAGAGTATATAGTCGTTTTTAGATTTAAAATGTTAGCCAACCTGCCTTATTAAGGTATCGGTATTAAAATACGTGGCGTCGAAAGTGGAATTTGAAAATGTTTGTTTACCAATCAAAGTTTCATAATACCTATACAAATAATAATTTAAAGAAAAAAAATGTCAAAATAAAAAAATAACCTGGCAAGGTTTTTCTTCCAAAATCACCGGCTTACGAAATTATTAAATTTATTTATTATTTATGATATATAAATGTATAAATGAATAAAAAGTATCATTTCTTGCTGAAATTATTCGACAGAATAATTGACAGAAAAATAAAAATAAAATTTTATACTCATTAAGTTGGTTATCTTAGAAGTTGCAATAAAGTTTCAATAAAGAAATAGTTATTTTCCTAACTAGTGCGGAAAGTGATACTTTCCCGTACGCGACTGCAGTTGACACGAACGACGCGGAGCGGAGTTCGGGCAAGCGGTCAAGGGCTGGAAAGACACTTTACGCATAAGTTAGGAACATCATTTGTTCTACGACCGTATTTGCAAAAAATATATCAACCCATTTTTCAAAGTTATTTGGTGTTAACTGGTAAGTAGATGACGTCGATGAGGATGGCATCGGTGCAGGTCGCATGAAGATGACGATCACGGTGACGGCAACGGTTTCAAGTCATTTGTATATGAAAGGAATTTATTTGATGTATTTCGTGAATATTTATTCACCTGTTGTAACAATAGTTATAACTTACGAAGTAAAACACCATATAATAAGGTCAAAATTTGCATAATTTTACTTTCAAAACTAAAATGCGTGCGGGAAAATGGGTTAAGACGCACGGTCGTAGAAAAAATAATTTCCACTTGTCACGTTCTGTGATACAAATATTTCATTACGGCGAGTTGGCAAGAATCTGAATAATTTGTAAAAATGATTTATACTTATTTTTATGTACAACCGTTTAAGGACCATCCTATCTACTAAACTCCTGGTAAAAAACTTTCGACACTTATATCTATATCGGTACATTTACGTTTCTGTTAAATTCTTACGTTTGTAGTAAAATATATATTTTTGGTCGACTCTGCTACGAATCTTCTGATATATTATTATAGAGGCTGTGTGTTAGATTTAGTTTTACTTGAACGTGGTTAGACCAATATGTGGACACAATAAAGTGGACACCTTAAACATAGAATAAATATATACATTTCAATAAACAAGTAGTTTCACTATTTAATTAAATTCAATACATTTAATTTAAACGTAAATCAAAAAAATTGAATTTGTTCGAGTTATTCTCTGAGAATTCAGAAAATTTTAAAAATTGCTCATTTTTGGTGATTTCCTAAAGAATGAGTAAATTAAAAATGTATATTTATACAAAACAGAACACTGTTAGCAGTTTGTAGTGAGCTCGTAATAATTTGAGGGTTAAATTGTGACTAATTAGTAATTTTTAGTTACCATTTTACAACATAAATAATGAATTAATATATGTCAAAAATAATAGTTAAATAGTTTTAGCTTCTGAAGCTTTTGAAAAATACTTTCCAAAGAACAGACATTGAATTACACTTCCAAGTTAAACGGGGCTAGGATATCTGCACCATTATTCTGGTTGTTTGTAATTAATTTTTTGAAAATGTCTTGGCTATGAGCTATAAACAGTTACAAATACAATATGCATAAATGAAATTGCTTCATTCTTACACTCTAAAACTGTCTTTTAGGCATTTCGCTACTTTATTTGTTTAGAAATAAATCCTCCTATCAAAAGCCTTTCCTTTTATTGATTGGTTTGGCACCATCAGCCAGAGGCTTAGAGTTCTCATTTGTGCTCTTGGTTGTGCCCTTTATGTGAAGAAACCAGTGGCCCTTATAAGGCTCAACAGTCTTCTTTTCACTAGGTCCTTCTTGGAGAAATCCTCCCTTGGATGCTTTTGTCCTAGGAGTCTATATATCCAACTAGACAATGCTTTACATTCGAAGATAATGTGAGAGGCTCCGTTTCCATGCACAACCGACAGATGGGTTCCTCCCTATATGCTGAGTTAGCATGTGCTTCCTTAGGGTACAGTGACCGGTTTCCGTCACTCTCCTCATCTGGCCACTACTGAGACTCAATATTTCGTTAGTTAGCGTTTCCGAAGGTTTTTTGACCAGGAGGTTGCTGTGCTCCTGTGATCCAGTACGACTTAAGTTTAGTTTGAATTCACCGAAATGTACAACCACGTGCAGCAATTTTTGATATCACAAATGCTGGTTCAAGATCGGTGAATGCAGTTTCAGACCCTAGCATTTGCATGTTGTGCTGTTGATCCCTCTATTTTCAAGGGATCTGTTTATTGATGACATCGATGAGTTGTTAAAAGCTTAAAGCACCTTCGATGACTAGAAATGCTGCAAGGGCTACTTTCTTATGATTTAGACATGAGATCTGGGAAGCTATACTAGCAAGGTTTAAGTGATTGTTATTGTATTATTTGTGTTCAATTTCAGTTGCAGAATTTTTGGTCCCAGTCGATTTATGTTCCAACCCTTAGAAGTTTAATTTTCCCAAAAGCGATTTGGAATTAAAAACAGTCGTTCAGATGTTATGTTTCCATTTATTTTCGTAACAGTAACTTTAACAATGCAACTAGACAAATACCTTTATCCATTTGCTGCCTGCCAATTTAGGACCAAACTTGTAAATTGTATGTATGTAAATTGTATTCAAATCACCATGTTGGAATTCCATCTTCTTTCAAATGGTAAATTCCACGGTTTACAGCTATTTGAATTTTGAAAAAACCTTCTTTATAATCCCACTGCTTTGTCTATATTTCTTAATCTTGCCATTTTCTCTATATTTTACTCGTTCAATGCTACAGAACACACTTTCATTTTCTCTGGAATAGCTTGTAATTATTTCCGTTTTTTTAAGTTATGTCGTCAAAATAATAAAATTTTATTGCACTCTGAAATATTTTTCTTGAATCATTTTTGCATTTGAATTCCAAATTAATTCTACTGCTCATTCCGTATAATTATCTTCTATCCTCATTTTCATATTATAGGTACAATCCATTAATATATCTGCTACTTTTTGTAAGGGAGTTATTTCCAACAGTTTCTGATTTCGGATTTAACAAAACTCTCCACATTGACGCTTTAGTGTTTTTTGTGGATTTCAGAATGAATTTTCCAATAATTTTTCTTAATTGTTGATTAGAAACTTCACCATAACAACTCATGTTCTATGTTTCAGAATTAAGTATCATCAATATTTTTATAAGTAACAGGTCAGACATTAAAGTAACGTAATTTATCGAGCATTTTTTCTTTTTACCGATCGTGTAGTGCAATTTTTTATCATGCATTTTATATATTTACCGACCATTTATCATTTTACTGAGGAAGAATAGTTTTTTACGTACATTCAGTCGTTTCATTAAATGTTTGGAGGTTTTAATGAGAGCATCAAGGATCAAGGACCACAGTAAATCGAAAGGTAACCACATTGCCGACTCACTAGCCAGGAAAGCAGCCTTCCAAAAACTCTTGGGACCTGTCACTTTCATTGGTCTGTCGGCTATGATTGACCTAATGAAGGAACACTCCCTAGAAAAGTTTAAGGGTAGATGGGACGATGCAGAAGGTTGCAGGTTCGCAAAAAAAAGCCAAAAAATACGTGACTATGAACAGACAGAGCCTTCGGACAGCCATGGGTATTCTGACCGGTCACTGTCACCTACGAAAACACCTCTACAGACTGGGTCTGACACTTCACTTTGTAAAGGATGTGAGCAGGAAGATGAGGTTGTCGAACTCTCTCAATTTAGGTTTTCTGTATTCGGCGAGTACAGGCTAACACAGGCCAGCATGAGGCAGCTTACTTCCGGCTACTTCAAACAAGTAGGCTGGATGACGAGCTAGAAGGAAGTCTGAACCTCAGAAGGATGCACAATGGGCCAAAGTGCTGTGGGGGTCACCAACCCTTCAAAATCTTACAGATACAGAGATACAGATAATGAGCGCTTTTCAATTCACTGAGTATTTATTCTTTTTATCGAGCATTTTGTATAATCACTGGTCAATTCTATAATATAAACAAATTATCTTGTCCCACAAATATGTATTCATATGTCCTAACTCTCTTACCAGCTTAATAAACTAAACTTATCATCATAAATAACATTTTTGTAAAAAATTTAAAAAATTCCCGCTCCTTTCCTTTCCAAATTCATAGGCATTTTTTGTAAACTTAAATCGAGTTTATTTAATTGAATTAAATAAAAAATCTACTGTCGCAATTACTATGAAGTCCACTTCTTAAAGCCAGATAGTCACATTCCTAAAAAAATATAAAAATCTACACAAGTTCACTACAAACAATATGTACATCTAAACAAAAATTGTTTGATGTGGATCTGACTTGTATATTTTACTACCATTTCGGTGTTTGGGCTCATTGTAATAAACATGTAGGACAGAAAAAAATTTGGTAGAACTATTGTAAAATATACATGGAACCCAACGTGGGTTACAATTGAGTGTTCAATTTATTCAATATTTTCCCTTGCTTAAATATTTTATGGTTTGGTAATTTTTGAAAAAAATTGCTAAAGGACATAAATGTACCTATGGTATATATTTTCCCCTTGAAAGAGTATAAATGGTTACATGATTATTGCTGATTTTGTAAGCCCGACTGATATATTTAACCAATGTTTGTGATATTATATTTCCAAAAGTATTTTACTTTTTCCATAACGCGTTCACGTAAAAACGCTGACGTACACATTTCTACAATTGAAAAAAAAATCATTTTTAACTAATCTATCTAATTACCCTACCACCAGTGTTTTTTTCTTCAACAAATTACTTATTTGTATAAATAATTTCATCACATGGCCTTTTTAAAAGGAATTGTCAAATGGTTATTGGAGTTGAGATGTATTTTTCCCATTAAACATCCCAACATTAAAAATTGTAAAAGGATGAGCCATAAATTGGAAATAAACATATTTGAGAATAATTATTATCAATATAACCATGTTCATCTTTATTTTAGTCAATTGGAATATTTTTCATTCAGTATGATAATCGAGAGCACCTACGTAATTAGAGCGTATTTCTTTTTGTGTTAACTCACGCTCACATGTTAGTTCAAAATCCTGTTTCGCAGACCTCAAGTCTGTGGCTTTCAAAGATTCATCATGAGTCAGCCTGTACCGCATCGTACCGTGCGGTTTTAGATTCTGTACCGTGTATGTGGATGTAGTGGAGAAAGATCTAGAATTACCCATGGGAGCGCTGAGGCACGAACTCATTCACAAAACATTAACCTACGGACTTCTGCAATATAATTGTTAGTTTCCAAAAGATTGGTTCCTGGCCCTATAGCCCGGTCGGGTTAGCTCAAAACCGGGCCAATATTTACAAAAATGTTTAGCAGCAATTTTCCTTCGAAATTCGTTGGGAGTGGTCACTGGTAGTCTACATTCAAAAAGTTGGGGTACCAGACTTGTTGCTGCACCCGCCATCTTGATTTAAAGGATTATTTTTTTGTCTCTTGAATAACTCGTTCATTTTCAATTTTACACGGAAAATAGTTATTTAGTTAGAAATTTTTCTCGTGAAATTGAAATTAAACAAGTTACCTATTCGATAACTATAAAATTTACCCCCTCTTTTCGGGTATAAATCAATCCTATGAAAAAATTGATGGGCACCAAAATTGTGCAAGTAACCGTTATCGGGAAATTCAAATTTACCGCCAGATAGCCACAGGATATTTCGAGATGTTTCCCTAAGAATTTAGACTGAATCGGAACTACTCAGATTCTTGAATAACAGTTTGCAAAAACTCATTGCAGCTGTGATGTCCATGCAGGAGAGCCGTCCATGGCTCGCATTGCATCAGCATACCGTGTATTATTTACATTATAACTAATTCGTGCAAAAGCAAAACAAAAAGCAATAATTACAAATTTAGATGTCAAGAAAATAGTATTATACTATTATAACGACATCTATTGATAACGATTACTTAAATATGACAATTGTTACAGGAAACTGTGATTAAGTAAATTACTAATTTTTAAATATTTGTGATTTTGTATTAGGTTTATGAGATTTTTTAATTTTATGTCGCGATTTGCGAATTTTATTGTGTAATATAAACGCACTCTTTCATAAGGAGATAAGAAAAGAAATCATTGTGTGGTTTTATGAAACTACGATGCTTTTTTCAGATTATATGTGATCAACTGAAAATTTTTGGTACCTAAGCTATTTTATTTAGAGAATTGAAATTGCGTTTTTTATCTTGAAAAATGGGAAATCAATAGTAGACAAGCAAAGAATCTGCTCCACTTACTGAAAACTTAAGAAAGTATTTAATTTTGAAATGAAAAATGATAGAAATACATCAACATGGTACATTGAAAAAAATAAGATCTAGGTAATTGTTCACTCATTTTAGTTACCATAAAATATTAGTTAAATGAAAGAATTATAAACCAAACCTACTAAATAATATAAACGTTTTTGGCTCATCCTACATTTAGTTATATAGTTTTATTGATAATATAAATGTTTACATATGAAGCAACAGTTATATTTACTAATGTAATATCTGTATATTTATATATATAAAATCTTGCTTTCGATTGATTTAATTGGAATCGAATATAAGATGTGAATATCACCAAAAAAAATAGATTTCTCACCCCATTTAATTTTATACTAATATAAGACTAATTATTTCACAACATTGTGCAATATTTTAATTTAATGTATCTCAACCATAAATCAAGAAATAGAAAAAAAAACACCTCAGAACAATATATTATTGATCAGAGTTAAATGGAACTACAAATGTGGTTCAGATGAAAAGTATGTGAATTACTGAAAACAACAACGCTAAATAATCAAGACCTGACACTAAGGCCGTTTTTAGCTTAAAGCTGGAAATATTTTGAAAAATATGTTTTTCTACAACCACTAATCAAAGAACACTTTTTTGCATCAATTCCGTCAATTCTGTCAATACGTTTAGGTACAATACGTTTACAATACGTTTACAATTCTGTCAATACGTTTACCAAATAATGACATATGTGTGCAAAAAGGGACATTTATTCCATAGGGATATAAAAGAGGTTAAAAGTTTCAACACTCCCAAATGGGACTATTCAATCCTAGCTCTCCTTTTTTTGTAAATCATAATAAATTTACATATAAGAGATAAAACGATGAATCATGATTAAAAAATTTCTAATTCATTTGAAACATTATCAAAATATTATTCAAAATATTATATTATATATTTAAAATAATTATTGGATCATTGAAAATACTAGATGGCTTAGCTCCTTTTTCCTTTACACTCCTCGTAAGCTAATTCGAAAAACAAATACTCAGCCTAATAAATTCTTTCAAGACATCGAAAATTGCATCGCAGTCTTCTAGTATACATTTTGAAATACCAGGTCTTGAAACACGAAAATACTGTTGAAGAATTGTTATTTCCAACTTTATTTTGCTCATTGTTGTATTGGTTCATTATTTTGTAAATTGAAAGAATCTGGAGACATTCTCATGTACTTCCGGTATTCGAAAATGTCCTCTGAAGCCAGCTCTTTAACCTTTGCAGATAGTGCTCATCTTTGCCAGTGAATAAGAGAAAAAACTCGACCACTGGCATTTGCCGGTTAAACCAGTTCTGCTTACATGTTAAAAACCAGTTTTAATCTCCTGCAAACTTTAACACTGGCTAAAATTTAATTTAAATGTAGAATTATTTTATTAATACTTTATTCTTTAGAACAGCAATATTGTCGGAAGTGTGTCTAAATAAAACCTTTTCAACTTAGTGCTTCGAAAAAAATAAATTGTTATTCTAATCTGATCAAAAGTATTTCATTTACAGGTTCGGCAAATATTCATCCTCCGTATTTAGAATCACATATGAGAGCAACAGTGAGCAATTATGCATAAAATTCTATGTGTCCAAAAGAGAAAAAATGCTTTCCCTCTTCGGAGAGGGAAATGCGACATTGTCTCTCTGTTGTTCTATAGCTTCCTCTCTTTCACAGAATCGCAATGCGGATCATAATCATTTGCCGAATATGTATAACATTTTTAAGCATTTAAAAAAAAGATTTTTCCGTCTTCATTATTTTTGGATTTTTCTGAGATACTTGGAAAAGTATAACATAAACTTCCTCCAACAATTTGAAACGTTAAAAAAATAATGCACAATGTTTCTATCTTGTAACTATTTACGCGCACAAAGTACAGTGTGTTCAACTGAACTGTGTCGTTCTATTTTGACCAGTACAGTTAAATACCGTTTAAGGTGTATTGTGAATTATTAACATAGACATATTTAGGAAAAAATATAAGGAAGCTCATCATAGGCATTTACGTACAAATTACCATGTATTCGAGACGAAATAACTCTTCAGAAAATGACAGACTCTTTAATCATGCTACATAACGCCATTGATTTTAAAAAGAGATAATTACTAGAATAATTTGGATTTGCAGACATTATCTAATGATACTGTGGATAATTCATTCATTCCAGCCAGAAAGTAAAATAAAAATAAAAGTCCTGAGTCAAAAAAAGGGACTGTACCGGGTGGCTAACTAAGAACGGCCGTCGGCCATATCTCAGGAGTGGATTATAGCACAGGTTCGGGAAAAAAATGTATAACAAAAGTGGCAGACAGTTAAAATTTTAAACTGCAAATTTTTTCAAAATTCACCCAATTAAGGAGCATATTAAATATTATAATCAGATTCATCGACAAATTCTACATATTTTTAATAGGACAAGTTCAAGTCTATCTCTTCAAATAAGGGGTGGGGGAGAGTGGGAACCTTGTTACGAAAAAACGCCTGTAATTCCGGTTCTACTAGACCGATTTCAATAAACTTGATGTTGTTTCAAAAAGCTTTTGTTGAACATTCGAAAATTTGTAAATATGGAGCAATCTGATCAATAACACGAATGCTAGAGGGCGCTGTTTTATTTTTTTCAAATATTGTGTTTTCTCGTAACAACTTTAAATGGAAGCATACAAATTAAAGTAGGTATTTAAAAGTAGACTAAATTAGTAATAAAGCACTGCAAACCGCAAGGCGATATCTCTTTCCTATCCTGAGATATCGTAAGAAAAAGGTAAATGGCGGGTTTTGTTCATCCAACGTCTAGAAGGCTGGTTCGCGTTGACAAAAATTATTAAATTTAGCCTGAATGAAAAGATCTTACATTGGTCTGAAGTAATTTGAACTGTTATCATACTAATGTTATGATTGCCACTATATTACCTAAATGTAATGCTGTCGCTACTAACAATGAGAACGAATTTTTAAATAATGTGATACATCGAACAATTGAAACATTTAATAAATAACTAGGTATAGTTTGGCAAGTTTATCTGTAGCTACGGGGCGTCGGTAAGAGGCGAGGAAAAACATGGCGTATATCTGTCAAACGTGCAAATGGCGTACGGTACCTATTTTACCAAGTAAAACTGAAATTACAAAGGTAACTGACAATACGAACACCACTGGATAAATCAATATCAGTCAATTGACGAAGTGAGAGGGAAGAACATACGCACGCGCTTTCCAATAAGAAGTAACCTGGTCGATAAAAATCACCAATTATGTAATCGGAGGGTGTGGTCATTATGGTTTTCGTACAACGTTGCCAGAGCCTTAAGAATCCCATAACAAATTTGGAAAAGTGTTCTCTTTTAATATTTATAAATTAGAAAATAATGTTAATAGAATAAATCCAAGGAAACAAGTACATTATAAAATTAACGTTTAATCATATTTTTAATATTGTTAATAATAAAAAGACCCATTTATAATTATTATCACCACATAATCAGTTATTCTATTTTTTTATAGTTAAACGTGACAATGTCGAACGTTTTCGACTGCATTCCTTTCACGGTTTCAGATAAACTTACCAAAGTATACGTAATTAGTGCCGCCTAGATGTTTGAAATGTCGTCCATTATTTTCAATGCATGAAATCAATCGCTGACGGGTAGAGAAAACAGCAGCTTCAATGTCGTGTAAGTATCATATGTGAGAGCCAGTTGCAAAAATCCAACCTGGTATCGAAAGCTTGAGCATTCAAACTTTGGTGTAGGACCATGTGATATGGTTACAATCCAAAATAGTATAATCATATCAATAAGACACATTGAAGGCTTCGTTGTTAGTGAACGAAAAATTACTTTAAATGCATTAACTCTCGTGATGTTATTACGAATTTTTTTCGCCAGGCTTTCCATTATTTTTATTATTGCTACATTCCTTTACTTCGCCTCACCTAGGCTATTATCATGTTGTTCGTTAAAAATATATCCACACAGCATAAGATAATTTCATTAAATAACTTGGTGTTTTATTGAAACTGGACATAAAATGGCGGCGAATACATTAGTCATGTTTTCACAACTTAACTTTTATTTAATGATATTTTCGGTATGATAAGAATGAGAAACATATAAGTATACTTTGGCAAGTTTATCTGAAGCCGTGAAAGGAATACAGTCGAAAACATTCGACATTGTCACGTTTAACTATGGAAAAACTGAAGTGCTAACTATGTAGTGATAATTATAAATGGGTCTTTTTATTATAAACAATATTGAAAATATGATTAAACGTTAATTTTATAATGTGCTTGTTTCCTTGGATTTATTCTATTAACATTAATTTTTCAATTTATGAATATTGAAAGATGAACACTTTTCCAAATTTGTTATGGGCTTTTTCAAGCACTGACAGCGTTGTACGAAAACCATAATGACCACACCCTCCGAATTACATAATTGGTGATTTGTATCAACCAGCTGACTTCTTACACGCGTGCGTGTGATCTTCCCTCTCACTTCGTCAATTGACTGATATTGATTTATCCAGTGGCGTTGGTATTGTCAGTGACCTTTGTATTTTCAGTTTTACTTGATAAAATAGGTACCGTACGCCATTGGTACGTTTGACAGATATGCACCATGTTTTTCCTCGCCTCTTACCGATACCGCATAGCTTCAGATAAACTTGCCAAACTATAGTTATCACTGGACAAACGAAAAACATCAGTTATCATTAAACCGAGTTTGGGTGTTTGATACAGCGCGATCTAAATCGTAATTCATATTTTAAACTGTATTTGTTCTTGCTGGGCAAATATCGTTTTTTGATATTTTATTTTGATTTACTAACACATCGCTTGAAAACAAATAAAACATTCTTATATAATTGAAAAAATGTAGCACAACTTACTTCACCAGCCTTCTAGACGTTGAAAGATCAGCTCCCGCCATTTACCTGTTTTATACGATATCTCAGGATAGGAAAGAGATATCGCCTTGCAGTTTGCAGTGTTTTAATACTAATGCAGTCTACTTTTCAAAGACCTACTCCAATTTGTATGTTTCCATTTAAAATTGTTACGAGAAAACACAATATACAAAAAAAAAACAGCGCCCTCCAGCATTCATGTTATTGTTCAGATTGCTTCATATTTACAAAATTTCGATTGTTCGACAAAAGCTCATTCAAACAACATCAAGTTTATTGAAATCGGTCAAGCAGAACCGGAATTACAGGCGTTTTTTCGTAAAAAGGTTCCCACTCTCCCCCACCCCTTATTTGAAGATATAGGGTGAAATTCATAGTCGACACTTGAGGGTAACTCATACTCAAACTCAGCTTAGTTTGAGTTTAGCTCGAGGCGACTTTCCATATCCACAGTCATTACTCAAGTAAAACTTCAATTTGAGTGAAGAAAGTTTGGCATCAATGTTATTATTAGGAACTTTTGGTTTCGTTTGGTTAACAATTGTGATTTATGAATGACCTTTGACGTTCATCTGACATCTGTTGCATTGCATTCATGTTCGAATTTGTATCCAGTTCGTGTATTAGCCCTCTGCAATTATTTTATTCTCAGTTTAGTTCTTTACTGTTCATATACATTTCTTATTTACTGCGTAAGTTTATTTTTCAAGCTAGCTATGTAATAGATAATTTTAGATTCTTATTTTCAATTTTTATAGTAGATATTATTCCATTTAAGTTCATTATTTCTTAGGAAAATAGAAAACAAAAGAAAACTCTTTTGGTCTAGCGAAAAACTAGCCTTAAGTGAGCTGGTTCGTAAATATTATTTTATAGAAAATGAAAAAACTGCTAGCTTAGCTGGGAAGAAAAAGGCAAGGGGGTCACTGGCACACGAGTTTAATTCAAGTGGAGAGTATTGTTTCGTCTAAAAAATAAAATGATCTTAGTTTTGCTTTTTACTACACCAATGTGATTACTAACCCAGGTAAACAATAAACGTAAACATTATCATCATCTATATTATAGTTTACAAGGTTACATAGTTTCACTCAAGGGAGCTGCAATCTGTACTCACATTTCACTCAAGTTACACTCAAACTCAACCTCACTTTTCGCCTGTTAAGTGTCTCTGCATACAATAAGGATGAGTGAAGTATGAGTGACCTTCAAGTGTCGACTATGAATTTCACCCATAGACTTGAACATGTCCTATTAAAAATATGCAAAATTTGTCGAGGAATCTAATATAAATATTTAATATGCTCCTTAATTGGGTAAATTTTGAAAAATTTCGCATTTTAATATTTCAACTGTCAAATACGCCCTCTAGCGGTGGACCTACAATTCTGAAAATAATTTCCAGGCGTTTCTCGATGTTTCTCTTTTGTTATAAATTTTTTTCCCGAACCTGTGCTATAATCCACTCCTTAGATATGGCCTACGGCCGTTCTTAGTTGGCCACCCCGTACATACACACGAATTACATACAATATCTTTTCTACTACCGTAATTTTTATCAGAATTTTGATTGATTCACACACTTCACACAGATATAAACTGTGAATAAATTTGCTTTTAAAATTATTGAGGCAACAAACATTAATAAGATAAACTCAGTATGAACCGAACCGACATATTGTGTGTCCACGATTTCATTGTATGTTTCGTCCTCTGAATTTTCCTGTGAAAATTTATAACACTGTGTAAATTTTTTCCTTACCTCAGTCACTTGGAATACTGAATTTTGTAACTTTTGGATCAAACGTTTCAACCCTGAATATAGTTTGCACTTTATATGTGACTGCTGTAGCTGTTGGTGCTGGATTCCCTGTATTTGGCATCACCCCATTCTCGTCACCAATCGGTTGACTTGCGTCTGACAGTATTTTATGGCGTCTGACGGTCTGAGGAGCTCGGCACTTCGGCAGTTCGGTACACAAATTAAAATAATAGTGGCGACGTCGTCTAGCGAGAGCCGGCGCTGCCAGATGGTTCCTATTGTAATAAAAATATCAGAAATATAAAACTAAAAAAAACAAGATAACCCAGGCCCAAACCCGGTTGATCAAAGTGTAACTATGTATAAAAATATCAAAAAATAAGAAATAAGAAACTAAAAAAAAACAAAAAAACCCAGCACCTAACCCAATATTGAAATAAATATGTAAATATCAGAAATATAAAACTAAAAAAAAGCAAGAAAACCCAGGCCCAAACCCGGTTGATCAAAGTGTAACTATGTGTAGAAATATCAGTAAATTGGAAATAAAAACCTTGAAAAAAAAACAAAAGAACCAAGCATCCAACCCAATATTGAAATAAATATGTAAATATCAGAAATATAAAAATAAAAAAAAAAACAAGAAAACCCAGGCCCAAACCCGGTTGATCAAAGTGTAACTATGTATAGGAATATCAGTAAATAAGAAATAAAAAACTTGAAAAAAAACAAAGCACCTAACCCGGTTTCGAACCTACGACCTCTGAGTTATTGTACGAGCCCAATACCCCACCAACTACTCAGCTCACATTCAGATACATCGAATAGAAGGTTAAAAGCATGCTTGGACGCATGCATGCATGGTGGGAGGATTAGAGGGCTGCAGGCAGGTGCTTCTACCCGTACAAGTAAAAACACAGGCAGACTGTGGCAGACATAAGCTAATTGTGTAACGAACTCCTCAGACGTAAATAAGCGGTTGTATCTTATAAATTGTACACGATAAAATCCCAACGTCACTGATCTTTTTTCCTAGAGCTGGCTCTATCCAAATATAACACGGACTGGTAATAGTACTTGTAATAATTGGAAGGTAGATATAAAGTTTGAAAAAATAAACCTTCTTTATTCCATCTTCTAGTTTGTTGGAATATGTTTGAATGTCATTTTCACATTTTGTGTTTCTTTAGCTTATCCACATTGCATCACAAAATCGCCATTTATAATAACTGTCGCTTACTAAAAAGTTATGTTTTTCGAAATCCAAATGGATGTTATCACCTTAAAAATGTTTTGTATATTTATGATTCCTGTTATAATTTTCCTATCTACGTCTATAAATTACTGTAATGCAAATATACGCATGGAAAGACTGTTTGTAAAACTATACCATTCCCGATAACAAATTAGTTTGTAAATGATGTTAATAAATAAAAAATTGTTTTATATACTAATTTAAAGAAAAAATTATAAAAAATATCCATTACACTCCAGTAAAATTTAACTATATACAGAGCGTTGATAAAAAGGATAGGTTTCATTTTTATTGTGCTAAGTTTGGTTTCAAAAATGTTAGTTCTCATTTAACAAATGAATGAATTGTTATTGAATTAATACATAACTAATAATAAATGCCTGAGCTTAAGCAATAAAAATAACTTACTATCTTCAACGCATTCAGTTTAAAAAACATTCAAAACTATATTCTTCTAATAAAAACCTATTGTTAGAAAATAGTATATTACGTAACAAGAGTTGTAAGTAACCCATTACGCACGAAATGAAAAAGTTTGTGCACGAAGCCGCGCAGCAGCGAGTGCATAAATTTCATGAGTGCGTAATGGGATTACAACTCGTGTAACGTACTATACTTTTTCTACGCCCATCTATTTTCTTCTGAGTGCTCATAATTTCATATTTTCTACTACTAACAGACATATTCATAGGTGAAGTTGAGAAAATGTTCGGATACTATATTTTGTTGCAAAAATTGACAGCATAAATGAGATGACTCTCATTTCCATATCACGAAAATGCGTATTATAATTATTTTTAGAAATTGTATAATGTGTTACCGACATTCAGGGGCATCACTCGTTTAATCTAAAATGTATTTCTCTAATGCTAAAAGCTCTTATGTTTTTTCATTGATAAATTAACTCCAATGTTAAAATGTCATATACCTGGAAATGTTATTGTCACTTTGAGATCGATAAAAAAGGTGCATCCTTTTTTATCGCGATAAAAACTCCTCTTCCTCTAGTGAGAGGACGTCACTTTTACACAATGACAATGAGTCGCAAGTCAATAAAGATAATTATTTTTGTTATTCATCCATATATTCTGTCGTTAATTTATCTTGCCAAAAAACACTCGAGCTTTTCTTTTATCGGATAAATTTCTCTGTAACTCAAAATTTTGCCAATAACTAAATTTGCTCGAAAAACTGACATTAGATAAAATCGCTCCACCTTCGGTGTCGCGATTTTATCATGTCAGTTTTTCTCGTAAAATTAGTGATTGGCAAAACTGTTTCGTTGCAAGGAGAAATTTATCCGATAAAAAAAAAGCTCTTGTGTTTTTACTGTTGATTAAAAGTATGTAAATAAACCAAATAAGTGGATAAAAATTTGATTGTAATTTAATTAAACCAAGAAGTTTAAGTTTTCTTCTCAAAACGCACATGTATATAGATCTCATTACGTGCATGTTATTGTTAAATGTCATTTACAAGGAATGCTGTCAGTCCAATTTTTGACGTTTACAGACATGGGCGTAGAAAAATACATTTAAAAAATATTGCTTGATATTTTAAATTTGAGTTTACTTGTGAGTTTTTTATAATATAATATTATTTAATTTTCAAGCAATATTTTTCAAATAAGTTTCATCGGATTAGTCTAATTTTTCTGGAGTAAATAGAATTAATGAAAAAATACGGGTATTATAAAAATAATGTTACTAATAAGAATGTATAAAACTGATTGAGATAATAAAGCTAAATATAAAAATAATTTCCATACAGTTTAATTAATGACTTGGATGAGATTTTTTTACGGGCGTTTCGGGAAACACAACCTACATTGGTAAATACTTCAAGAAAATGTATTTAAATTATTCTAAATCTTACAATGAAACAATGAAACAATGGAACATATACATGAATGTAGATTCACTTATTCACTTTATTAAATGGAACCATAATCTGAACTTCGTTTTTTATGACTGAATAGGCAAACTATCAAGCAAGAAACAAAAAAAACTAAATTATGCCCAATGCCTATATTTACCTACACTGCGTCATTTTCCTTATTGTGGAGTATTTGATTTATGAATTTCAAGTTGCTCGTTGCTCCGTCGTACGTTAATGCGTTAACCCAGCACTGTTTTGAAACGCCACTGATTCGATAATTACAGTGTCGAGAACGGTTAGTACTTGGATGGGTTACCAAGGAAATACAGTCGAGTGCCCGTACAGTCGCCAGCGGAGTAGTATTTCACATTTGCGGACTACTCGGACTACCTCGATATTCTTCATCCAGGTAACGTCTTACTGTATCATAATAATGTGCAGGAGCACCATCTTGTTGAAATGTTATTTCCAGATGGCCGAATTCATCTAGATTATCTTCCAGAATTTCAAGAATTAACGGCTCAATTGCATTTTGTAACATCTCCAGATACACTTCACCGCTTAAATTTGAATTTAGGATAATAGGACCAACTATGTGGTTTCCCAAAATACCTGCCCAAACATTGACTTTTTCTGGAAATTGGGTATGTTGTTCACGAAAGGTGTGAGGATTTGTGTCTCTCCAATACCTTACATTTTGTGTATTCACATTTCCATTGAGTCAAAAAGTTCTTACGTCACTAAAACAAAAAATTGTTTTTATGTAGTGTTGGTTTTGACTAATCTTATTTGTCATACATTCACAGAATTCGAGTCTTCTGTCGGGGTCGTCATCCGAAAGGTGGTGCACCATTTTTAACTTGTATGGATGAAATTTATTTTTAGCCAACACTCTCTGTACTGTACTTTTACTTACTTCACAGATAGACGCGGGTCCGGTAAGGTTCGCGACCCTCGGAATTTTGCAACGATTTTTTTTATAGAAAGACCTATTGCTATAGAACGTATTAATAAAAAAAATTCTTGGATTATTCACTTTTGAAAGAGAAAATCGCAATTGAAAGTACCAAAAATCTGCCATTTTTTTTAAATATTTGACAATTTTTGACAATTCTGTCTTGATATTGGATGGTCACAAATTTAAGAAAGAGCGGAGAATGGGCAATGTTGCCAGCTCTCCTTTCCGTAGCTCGTTACGGCTTAGAAATAGCACCAAGATTTTAGATGTATCTTTTCACATATAACACCGATGTACTCACTATCTTTATGATCTAAAAGTTATGTAATGAAATAGTTATTTATGGAACAAGTGTAAAAAGTGAGTTGGACAACACGTCAAGTGTAAAAAACACGTTTTGCACGAGTTGCATACAATATTTTTTCTACATTCATGCAAAAACTGGAAAATTTGAATATAATATGTTAGGAACTCAAACTTTATTAATATTAAAAGTAAAAGAACAATTTGTGCAATTTTCAATAATAATATTACTTAGTGAATTATTTTTTAATTCTACTTCTTGATTTGTAATTTCTTTAAATGTACCACTAGTACTTGGAATTTGTACATCTTCATTATTTTCAAACTGAAATATTTGTTTAGCAACATTAAGTTTGCTTGTAAGTGATTCCTCTACATATCCCTGATATTTAATAAATATCATTTACCATGTCAGAACTCAGAATGTATTTTAACCATTCTTCTTTTTTTTGTATCTTTATGGCCTCCACCTTGTCAGTACTTAATCATAGGTGGTTTTTGCTTTGACCATTTAAATTTTAAACAATCAAAGATTTTTGAAATAATTGTAACTCGTTGAGACTAAGTAGTAAGATATACATACTTACATTATTGCTGTATTAGAGCAGGATCAGACACTTGCTCTGGATTTTTATTTTATTTAAATGTTTATGTTTGTCATCAATCATCACAAAACTGACAAGAATGGCAGATGAATGCAATAAAAATTTGGTTGCACTAGTGCAAAAAAGAACCACTTTTTCCATTAAATGTGTTTCACAAAAGTGTTGTTTTTTGCATGAATGTAGAAAAATGTACTTTTTAGACATAATATTGTATGTTCCCCAGGTACTAACTTGGTACGTATATTTTATGACGTTAGAGTAAAAACAAAGAATTATGTATACTTTTGTGACTTTTAGTTGAAAATTAACGTCAAATGTCCCGATAAGTAGGTATATAAATATTCGTCATATCACAAACCGATAATAAAAAAAAGGGTTTTTAAATTAATCGCAAGAACACAGTTCCAGTGGATTGTTCTATTCAAATTTAGCCATATTTTATATTTATATTGCTATTATTCCACATTCGACAAATGTTTACTTGAATAAATGGGAAAATATAGTTTTCATAAAAGGATCGAAAAACCTCATTCATGTGGGATACAAATTGTTAGGCACTTTTTCGAGAAGGGGAAGGGAATAAATATGTTTGTATATAGTTAGACATGAATATAAAATGATTTTTATTCCATATGATGTTCTCCAAAAAGGGGAAGGGAAGTCAGTATGCTTATCGATGAATTTCATAATTCAAAGATCTGGATTGATTGATTGATATCGCGAGAGAAGCGAGCGCGCCGGGTCGACGTTTCGCAATTCGCGGCGCGCTTTCATGTGGAATACAAATAATTCTATTCTATTATATTGTTAACTGCCAATGAATTGAAAAAAACTGAGGAACATTGAAGTAAAAGTAATTATAGTTACTGTGTGATAAATAAAACTTACTGAATAAAAAAATATATATACAGTGCTATTCAAAAGTCCCCTTCCCCCCTCGTATCTTTTGAACGACTACACTTACATTAATAAGATTTGGAGGGTGAAAATAAAGTGTTGTAAACTTCTCTACGAATGGTAACAGGTGACGTGATAGTAATAGATGACGTCACAGTGCCGGTTTTTTGTGTGAAACAGACTGACATTTAGTTCAAGATAATAACCTTTACGGTTTAAAGTGAAAATATCTATCGTGAAAAAGCAAGAATTAGTGTTGAAAAAGTACAATTTTTTTAAATAAAATCGTGATTTTTGAAGTAATTACTGGATGATCCAGCGAAATTTTTGTTCTAACCTGCTTTATTTAAGGTGAGCTTTCAAACAAATCTAAAATTAACATAAAATTCCGAGGGTCGCGAAGTTTACCAGAACCGATAGGAGTAACTTTAGTTGAAGAGGAAGTAGAGTTTACTACCATTTCAGCAACTATATCAATTTTTTTATCATCACTAAATGCTGGTCGACCAGATCGTTTGGCATTTTAAACGCTACCGGTTGCTTCAAACTTGTGAAGAAGCTCCCTCAAATAAGTTCTCGAGATAGGGCGATCTGGGTATCTCTCATTAAATAAACGTTCCGCTTCATGGAGTTTCTTTCTAGATTCACCAATTATTAAGATAGCTGCCACTTTGTCGGCTTGAGTATACGTACCATTTTGCCTATGTAAACTCTTAAACGTCTCGTTAAACAATAATAAAATTAAATATTTAAGCTATTCAGAAAAACTTTGCAAAGCAACAAATACTATTAAATTAAAAACGACAATTTTTTTGACAACCAACCAGAGGCGGACTGAAAAATCTTCACTATTTAAATGTGAAATGATAATTTTGGTATTTATTTTATTTATCCGTCAAAATTAGTTTAAACCCAAACAAAATTAATATGGCTATGTAGCCAATGTCAATGCATTTCAAACGAGACATCACTTGCCATAAGGTCCTATTTAACATTATTGGCCAGAGTGGCACTGTGACGTCATCTATTACTATCACGTCACCTGTTACCATTCGTAGAGAAGTTTACAACACTTCATTTTCACCCTTCAAATCTTATTAATGTAAGTGTAGTCGTTCAAAAGATACGAGGGGGGGAGGGGACTTTTGAATAGCACTGTATATATATTTTTTTATTCAGTAAGTTTTATTTATCACACAGTAACTATAATTACTTTTACTTCAATGTTCCTCAGTTTTTTTTAATTCATTGGCAGTTAACAATAGTTTTTTCCTAATTTTTCTCAAGAAATGAAATTAATACTGCTCTTTGTTTTTTTATATTAATATAAGTCATATTTCTATATCTTAATTCCACAGGTAACAAATTCCTGAGAACTGGCTTTCTTATCTCCAAATTTTAGAATTAGTTAGGCAAGGGCTTTCGCTATTCAATTTTTGATTCATTAATGACCTACGCCGAAAGTTAACATTAACAAAAACTTGCCCTTGGAGATTAGCTTAGTCATTTTTCTTTTAGTTTAGTATTTGATTCATGAATTTCAAGCTGCTCCCTAATTTCCCTTACCGTCAAAATGACATAAATTAGTGACTATAACAATAATTTTATTTATTTGGCATTGTTCTGCAAATCAACTATCAGCTTTGAATTACCAATTTCACACCGGCATTTGCTGGGAGGCCAAAAATTCGACGCTCCGCGACTGATATCAGCTACGAAGAACATTTGGTTACGAACATCGCTTATTTGCCGCAATGTACGGTATAACCAAAATATTATATTTAAGCTCAAGTTATAGGCATATTTTCTTCCACTCAGTCAGTAAATCTGAGAAATTCTTATTGCTATAACTTCCAAAATACAATGATTCATGTACAATTTAAATCACTATGCTGGCAAATGAGGTACAAACATCATGTAACAATTTTTTTAAATATACTTTTGCCATTCTCTTATTCCCAACTTTCTTGTGGATTCTAAGCTATCGTTCGTCTTCAACACTAATTTTAGAAAATAACCAATTTTAATACTATTTTTCCAACTTATATTTAGGATTATTTACAGTTCACTTCTAAATATCATACTGAGCTTTACGTACTTTAAACGACCACCAAGAGTCGCCCTGTTAGTATCTAATACCAGATAATTTTCGCGGGAATATAGAATGTAAACATATAAGGGGCGCATGTACCCCACACACCCCGTGTTCATTTTCATATGAAAACCACTTACGATTTCCCAGTATACCAGTTAACATGCATGATTTATTTCAAACAAAAGTAGTTTCCACAAAATTTGGATAAAAGTGTTTTTGGTTTTCATATGGTTCACATCGTTATATTAACAGTAAGTAGTTTTTTTGTGTGAGGTGTGAATTACTGGATGTGTGCTTAGTATTTCCAATGTATTAAACGCTACCTTTAACATTTCGATAGGAAATACTAACAACTTCATTTTTTAGTGGTCTTCAAATTGGAAAATACACGATTGTTGAATTTTACCGTTGATTGATGAAACTAACTCATCAATCAACGATTTTACATTCTTCCTGTAATAAACTTTGTTCAGCTTATCTGTACATTCCTGTTAATCGAGAACTGTGCAGATAAAATCGAAATCTATCAATTCGCCGAGGGGAATTGTTTTTAAAAAGTTACAGGGTGATTCGCTAGTGCCATAAACTCCAATATCTCAAAGATAGTTTAATTTTGGTAGATTGTACCTGTCTGAAGTCTCATATTTTGGAATTAGTCGCAATTGTACAGCGTGCTTTAGAACATCGTGCCAGATCAAAGTTCCAATTACAAATTTCTTTAATTTTTTTTCAAATACCCTGCAATGAAATATTTATATCACACTAATTCCATAACCAACTTCATTATGATATTGAATTGAATGCCGTATAACTATCAATATGTAACATCGTGAATGAAAGAAACTATTATCAGAATTATAAATATTTAAATTTATCATTTTTCAAATTAAGTTAAATATAGTTAGAATTGTTACAATCGATATACGAGCAGTTAGAGAAGGCCAGCTGTTTGTTTAAGCGAATTTTGTTGTCCAGGTAAGTGTTATCAGTTCAAACTTTGTCATTACATGTAAATTAATTATTTTTTCCACCACTAGCTGTGAAGTTGACAATTATTGCTCGTTCTAGCCAACTGAGAAATCGAATTTCTCTATTAGTGGTTAATCATTTTTTTTATTTTGACATATAAAGTGACACTTTATATAACTCGTTGTTCAAGTATATCGGAGAAATACTTTTCTCCAACAATGATTTTTAAAAGAAAGAGGGATTGCCAAGATTTGAAAGTTAGTGCAGTTCCAGGTAGCATATTAACAATTTCAGATACTGGATACATTAATAGTGAACTTTTCGTAACATGGCTTCATTATTTCAATTCTTTTGTGAAACCTACATCCAACAAAAAAAGAGTTAATTATTATTATAAACAAGCTAAATATATTGCCAACCATATTCTGCTTATTTGGACAATGTACCAAAGAAGCTAGCCTGATTTTAATCTACTCCATTTTCTGGATATCTCAACATTTTAGATGATGGTATGAAAACTGGTATGATATACCCAACTCCTAACTAAATGTGAGACAAATAATTATTGTGATATCAAAAACTGTCCGGCGAATATTAAAAGAATCAGGCTTAAACCCAAGATGGCCCGCAAAAGTTCCACGTCTTCTCCAAAACCACATAACTCGTCGATTAAAATTTGTCAGAATACATATTCTCTTCACCGATAAGACTAGGAATCAGTTATGGAAACCAGATGGACGAAATCACGTACGCTAGCTGCAATCTCATAAAGACACCTCCTTTCGCCGGCACCACCTCAGCCTCCTGGGCTTATTGTGGATCCTCCTAGTGTTCTGACAACAGCCTATTCAGCTAATCCGTTCCCCATATTAGCTCATACAGGTTCTTTGCTGGTTGGTTGTAGAAGTCTTCTGGAGTCATTTTGGGTCTACCATACAGTTTCTGCCTCCTGTGGTCCAGCGTCTCACAGTTGCATAATATATGCAGTTATTTCAGTGTCCTTTTTGTTCAGGTGATTCTTTGTCAGAAAATGTCTCGTAAGTAGCCCCGTTATGGTGCGTAGTTTGTTCCTGCTCATTGAGAGCAGCTCTTTCGCTACTTTTTCTGATGGTTCTTTTATGAATTTCTTCCCATGTGTTTGCCTTAGCGTATTCTTCCAGTGTTTATTATATTGTTCTTTCACCCATCCTTTTAACCTATGAAAGTAAAACCTATGACCTAGTTGAGCATCTGGGAATGCACACAGCTGGTTCGGGACCGTTTATCAGGGTTGACGATCCTGCTCTTGCGAGTTTTGTCAGGTTTTTCATTCCCAGCGATTTCTTTCTGACCTAGGACCCACTCCAGTGTTACACTGTTCCGAGTCGCCAGTCTTCTAAGTTCTTCGCCGCATTCCTATGCCAGCCGAGATGTTACCTTAGAGCTCTGAAGTGCTGTAAGGGCAGCTTGACTGTCACTGCAGAACCTGATATGCCTGTTGTTGCAGGCTCTCATGTTATTTGCCCTTGCACATGCAAATATTGCATAGACCTCTGCTTGAAATACCGAGGCGTATTTTCCAAGCGGGACGATTCCTTCATATTTGCTCGACCTGCTGTATATGCCCGCTCCGATGCCGAGCTCATTCTTTGATCCGTCTGTGTATAAGATCAGTTCATTCGCTCTACTGAGTAGTAGTGCGTTCTCTTCCTCAAACTCCTTTCGATCTTAGATGACAATCTCGAAGCTCTTGCGAAAGATATATCTGGTCGTCATGTGGTCTGTTGGCATTTTAAAAATATCGTCATCCACATGCCTCTCCCATGTGCCACGTCATGGTCTGATGCTTTTTCCAGTCGGGCTAGAGCTGCCCTTGCTTCTCACATTATGACACAATGTAGCGGAGGAAGGTCTCCAGAGGCGCTGTAGGAGTAGTCCTCATTGCCCCTGTAATGCCAATGCATGCAAGTCTTTGGACCTTGCTTAGTTTTAGCATCGCAGAGATTTGTCTGATCTCTGGCTACCAGACCAGATGTTATCCTGGGGTTGACAATTTTGTACAACCAGTGTACCATACTTGGTCTAAGTCTCCATTTAGTGCCTTAAGTGCGTCTGGCAACCATGAAGATTAGTTCTGGAGGTGGCGGTATAATTTTCTGGGGAGGTATTAGTTGGGAGGGACGAACCGAGCGGAATAAGGTGCGATGCTTATATGTCTTCACCACCGTGGTGTATATACAATTCTTTCCACTATAAGCCAAAAAGACAAAAATTAAAAATAAAAAAATTAAGGGTAATAATGTAAAAGGGAAAAACATTTCTTGAACCATGTTTTTCTGCAATCAATCGACGTAAAATAAATTACAAATTTCAATGTGAAAATCAAATTTTGATAAGCTGAGTTCGGAATGGTAAAAAGGGTCAACACATTTGGCACTATTGACACTGTTGCGTTCGTTAATTGGTCAGAGAAAATATAGTGCACACTATTATTGCGTTCGGTAATACTATGGTGTATTAATGGTGTAAACATGCTGGGACACCGTTTACTCGGTACAAAATGGTGGTGAATTAGGTGTTACACACTAATCACACCATCCTTACACCATCATCATGTGAAAAAACTCTGCACTACACGAATTCTACACTGACACCGCACCAAAAATACATTCCGAACTCACCTTGCGTGTCCATCTACAAATCGTTACAACTGATTTCTCCCTATGAAATTTTCCCCGTCATCTGATTGACACGTACACTGTAGTTAGGGAGGCGAATAGGAGATTTTTCGGGAATACTCGAGCGAGGCAGTTGAAGATATGAGAGATACCTTAGACCTAATAGAACAACTTTGGAAAGTATTAGCTCTATATGTAGTGACGCGCGCCTAGGATAGACGATCAGATTAGTAAAAAAAATCGATAGTCTGAAATACTCGAGCGCGTCAGATTAAGATATTGGGGGTTGATTTTGGTGTTCTAATCTGACGATAAGTCCTTGACGCCGCCGAGTTATAGGGTCGCGAACTTGTAAAAAAAACGTTAATCCGGCATTCTCGAGCGCGATTTTTTTATTTTTTATTTTGAAGAATATAATCTAAAACTTACTAAAAATACAAAATCTGCCGGTTTCCGCATGACCGGAAGTGTGGAGGAGCCATTTCGCGTTGCGGCATATAAGTCGTGAACGATACATTTTACAAAAAAAAAGCTAATTTTATCTTACACAAAAAAGGTCTCTTTACATTTTTGTCCAAAGTTGAAACTTTTGGACTTAAAGCATCATGAAAACTCAAACTCCCGTTTTTTGAGTATATATCGAAAACGGAGGGTGTTGAAAAAATTGATATGAAACAACGATGATTAAATTATGTAACTTCTATTATATCTCAAATTTTTTTTTCCTAAAGATTCTCGACAATTTTCGTGGACTCGGAAAAAGTTACGCGTATCTGTATACAGAAGTATTATTAACATGTACAGTTTCATTTATTTATATTATTCAATAGCCTGTTGATCCTCAAATTGTTTTTTTGACGTACCGTAAGCAAAACGAAGTAAAGAATTGAAGCAAAAAAGAGAAATGTGCCATAAACATGTAATACAGGCTGAGCGCTTCACAGAAATATGCCTTTATTTCGCAACATTGATGGTGGGGAAAGAAGCGGTAGATACATAGAGATAAAAGACCCGACGGTATCTATGGTTGTATCTATCGCTTTATTGTCATTCTTAAATTCCCCATTTTATCAGGAAGAAGGAAAGGAAAAAAAAAGAAACAAAAAAACCTTTTTCGGTCAGATTAAGAGAACCCACCAACATTTTTGTCAGATTAAGAAAATATGCTTTCAGGATACCGAGCTAAGCCTCCCCTATGAAAATCTGACGCGCTCGAGTATTTCAAAAGAACTTTTTTTGCATTTTCAAAAATTTGTCGTAACTTATCGTCACGCCAAAATCGTCAGTTTTTTTGAAGGGAGCTTCCTTGGGGCCTTCTTAACACCCCTTCCGAAAATCTGACGCGCTCGAGTAATTTTTTTTCCGGATTTTTGACTACTTTATATGCCTACCACCACCACGCAAACCCGCAGATTAGTATACCGTTGTTATCAGAGGCACTTGGGGCATACGTGGTAAGGATATCTGACGCGCTCGAGAATGCCCAAGTAACTGTTTTTTTTAACATTTTTGAAAAACCGTACACGCCATACCCACCGCTAAAATGGTTTTTAGCATACGAGCTTTTCCTTTCGAAATTACTTTATCTTTCGATATTGATAGGTCTC
Organism: Galerucella calmariensis; assembly: GCA_910591675.1. Taxonomy (NCBI): domain Eukaryota; kingdom Metazoa; phylum Arthropoda; class Insecta; order Coleoptera; family Chrysomelidae; genus Galerucella; species Galerucella calmariensis. Next base: position 15,461 of record CAJUYG010000841.1, on the reverse strand, counting down.
GACGGCGCTCGAAAATGTCGCCATTTAGCGACCTCGCCTCCCTAACTACTGTCTGATTTCGCTCATCACCTGACCCATATATTATGAACGTGCTCCTCATGTCATCAGTCATTTTTGGTTGAGCGCGAATTTCAAACTAATGGCATTTTCATCCAAATCATTTTTAATTTCAATTTATTAACTAGTAGTGGAAAAACTGATTTTCGTAACTTGTCGTATTTAAATGACTTGATTCATCAGAATTTATTTTTACAAAAAAAAATTGTGAAAATTGAAAAATATTCGATTATTTTGTTTATGGGTGTATAAATGTATACATATATAATTTTTAAAAAAAATTCCTGAATTTTTATATTGAAGTGTATAAGTTGGATGATATATGGATACTTCAATGGGATTCTTTGTTTTAAAATTTGTTAAGCCTATTGAACTGAAAAAAAATACGAATTAAATTGAATTTCATGCTATGTATCAAAGGTCATTAACTTAAATTCAGACAACACTTTTATCGATTACAGTAACTTTCATGCTATTCATTTGTATACACTATACACGTTTTTCGCTTCAACATAAATAAAAATTTATCGATTTTTCGTTCAGTCTATTTTACAAAAGCACACACAAGTTTTCAATATTCAGTGGTTAATAAGTTTGTTTTTGTGGAGCGAAAATATAAGCAAAGATTTTCATAAAATAATTACTCATGATGCCGAAAAATGATAATATGTTATGGAAATTCTACAATTTCTACAATTTCTCCTCGTGTCTATCCCTATGTTATATATTTTACCTTCTTTCCGTTGCCCGTTTTGTGTGTTGTAAAGTCGCTATGAAAGGCACCTTAGCGTGAAAAATAACCCTGTATAATCCTGTTGTAAGTTTCCATAACCAAGTAACCATCATTAAAGTTGATTAGGGCCTTGAATGGAGAATACTTGCCTGGTCAATGCAGTGTTTAGAATATACTTATCTTGTACAATCTAAGTACCATACCTAACCTACTATGCTGATTATTGTAACAAACAGTGCAACAGTACAATAAATTCGTGGCTGAATGGATCAAGCTGTCCAAAGCCAAAAAAAAAAATACAATTTCTATTAGACTCCGTCTCACGTAAGAAGAAGCCACTTGAAGTTGTAGTCGTATGCGAGAGCTTGTTGTCAAAGCCAGCGCCATATTTTAAAATTTACATGCGAGTTCAAATCAGTAGCAAAACGTTCTCACATTTTGTAGGTTAACACAAAATAACAATGTTAAAATAGTATATTAAGTATCAAGAACGGTAAGGGTTGTTTACCGGTCGACAGCAATGTTTTTTGCTGGAGACCGGTTTTACCTTTAACGTTCGAAATGCTTATACCATTTTTTGCGCGATCGTATTGAAATATTCGAATTTCGAATGAAATAATTTAAATTTCTTCGAAATGAACGAAATGTCAAAAGTGACATTTATACTTCTCGATCAGTTTAAAATATAATTTGCATTTTGGTGAAATTGTTTTCATGCTATTTATTACTTTTTATATTGTTCTGTTCGATTCTGTTCATTAAAAAATATCAATCTTCTTATTTTTTTTGTTTTTTTTTGTGTAATGAATGAAGTAATATATTATTTAGGACCACTTGAATGTATGTAGGGCTAAGACGTAGTTTACTTACCGACGTCTGAACGGTAAGTAAATCACTTACCGACGTGTTAGACTTAGAAACCAGTAAACACAACCTACCAACCTGACAACGGATGCTGTAAATCAACAAAAAAGATCGATCGCGCAAAAATGTATTTATCGTATCTATAGTATAATTAAAAGATATTTGGGAATTATTTGAAGCTTTTCGAGATAGTTTCACATACAATAGACACTGGTATATAAAAATATCGTTAAAATATTTATACTTCCACGGTTGGCTATGTTCGTTTGTAAGGCATGAAACTGTCGTTACAAGGGGCGCGTTCACTTTGAACGTCGAACGACGTCGGACTCGCCGAATATCGTTCACTTTCGACGTCGAGTGAAATTTGCCAGCGTTCAGTTTGACAAAGATAAAAGTCGAGCGACTTGCCAACACGTCCACCTGGAGCACATGGACGAAAGTAGCCGAACTTGCGCGTTGAGAATGTTGCCAATCAGCTGGTTATAAATAACAATTAACAAAACTGGGTGAAATTAATTCGATGGTGAAATTATTCCGAATTTATATATTTCCCAATAATTCGACCTAAATATTACGCTGAAACCGTTGAAAATAGTACCGAGTATATAATTGATTTAAATGATTGAGACTTTTAGCGAGCCCTAACTGGTAAGTTAATAATAATCAATCCTCAATTCCTTACTACCTACAGTACCTACGTCCTACATGAAAAAATAATGTATAATAATAATTGTGGGGTTATGTCAACCAATGTCAACATCAACAAACAACAAAGAAGCGTTCAGTGCGTTCAATTGAACGACCGCCCGACGACTTGTCCATGACGTCATTCATCTGGTAAGTTATCTTATCGGTCGTTTCAATGTGAACGCAGCCTACACAACATAGATAAACAAGACTGATTTTAATTTCTGCACAAGACGGTTTTGGCAAACTTCACGTGGCTTCTTCTTATGTAAAACGTAGTCTACTACTGCCACAGAAATGAAAATAACACTGGAAATAGCGAGTGTTTCTAAATTCATGCAAGAAATTCAAGAGATAGCTTTTAGTCAATATCCATTTATGATCATAGAGAGTTTCGTAAATTTGTTACTTTTCTTTTATAGTTAAGTCTGTGGGAATAATAAGAATATAATATATAATAAGAATAACCTCCTGAAGATTTCAAGAAATAGATTGAAATTAGATTCACAATTGGTCCCAGTAGCTGGCACTGCAGTCGGGTTCATACTGAAGTTCTTTACGGTTGGTCCGATTTTGATGAATTTATGTGTTAGAGTAGTTAACTGAATGGTTTAGATTCTCAACTAGTTCCAGTAGGTAGGTGACGCTATAATTGGGTTCATGTTGAACTACTCAAAACAGTTGGTCCGATTTCGTTGGCATAGAGTTGTTCAAGAAATTGAAAGAAAATTCAGGAAAGTTGATTTTTCCGGAAACATATGCCTTCTATGAGAAAATTGATGGAACTCTATCTGATTTTCCTACCCAAAATATGTAACAATGTGATATTTTTTAATCAAAATAAAAAATTGTCCAAATTTGTATAATATGGCAAGGAGACAGACAACGTCTGTCGGGTTCTCTTGTAATGTTATATGTTTTGGTTACATTAATGCATTAATAACCTACACCTTTTTTATCTCTGGATTCATGTATTCATTTTCATGTTATTATTGTATTTGCTGTGTTTTGGTGGTAAGTACTGTTACCTATTCTCAAATATATGTTCATAAAATTGGGATAGGTTTATACAGGGTGTCCCAGGAGTTCGTACCAAAAAATTGGAAGGAGATAGAAACGCTAAAAATAATTATGGTATTTCATATAAAATTTTCTCTTTACGCCCTTCGTTAACGAACTATAGGGCTCTAAAGTTGGGAATGAAAATGGTTTTTTATTTACAATTACCAAATGGCTGATTGGATATTGGTAATATTTTAACCGTTAATAAACACCATAATTGCACACTTTTTGGCGTGATATACAAGTCTCCAACATACTTGTGAACTCAGGTACCGAATAAGTTAAATGGTGGAAGCGCAATTTTTTTTGTAAGTAAAACTTTTTTCAGTTATAAATGCAATAATTGGCTTCTGTGAACATTTTTAGTGATATCAAGTTCTCTTGTGACATCTCGATAACATTAACGGTTTGAGAGATACGGGCAATTTTATGTCGCACTGCACACCTATTGGTGCATTCACATTTATTTTGAATGTACGATTAGAGGAAGCATCCTGTATTATTAGCAAATTATTGATAAATTGGTGCAGTCTACATTTATAAATAAAAACTTTTACTTTGCTTAACTATAAAGAACTTTATTGAAAACGAAGATTACTATAATAAAAGTAAATATATCAACAAAACCCTGAAAAATGAATAACTACATTACATTAGCAGATTAGAAAAAACGAGTAACCAAGTAATTAACGACATCAAACAAGTCAAAACGGTTTAAAAAAATTACATTTATTAATAATTTGCTAATAATACAGGATGCTTCCTGTAATTGTACAATCAAAATAAATGTGAATGCGCCAATAGGTGTGCAGTGCGACATAAAATTGCCCGTATCTCTTAAACCGTTAATGTTACCGAGATGTCACAAGAGGACTTGATATCTTTAAAAATGTTCACAAAAGCCAATTATTGCATTTATAACTGAAAAAGTTTTACTTACAAAAAAATGGTGCATCCACCATTTAACTTGGTCGGTACCTGAGTTAACAAGTATGTTGTAGACTTGTATATTACCTACGCCAAAAAGTGTGCAATTATGGTGTTTATTAATGGTTAAAATATTACCAATTTCCCATCAGCCATTTGATAATTGTAAATAAAAAACCATTTTTCATTCCCAACTTTAGAGCCCTATTGTTCGTTAACGAAGGGCGTGAAGAAAAAATTTTATATAAAATACCATCATTATTTTTAGTCTTTCTATCACCTCCCATGTTTTTGGTACGAACTCCTGGGACACCCTGTATAATATTACACTAGTTTTTAGTTGTAATAACTCCAAATGTATATCTATTTTCATGTGGTACTATTATGTATATGAAAGTACATCAATAAATATCTTCAGAATTCATTTGTACCTATTTTAATTTTTGTTAGCACAACTGGAATATTAAATATCAAATAGAGTGTAAATTCAAATTTGCCGCTATTTTAAAAAATAAGTTTCTCCCAAACCGCTGTTATGTAGCGCTGAAGTTCAGGTCCAGAGTTTAACATTGAAGAGTCCTATCTATCCGAATATAAGTTAGTTATGGACCAGATACACTTTATTAAAGTATTCCCATTGAAGGGAGACGTTTTGGCACTTTGATACCAATTTCGGTATTGCCCGAAAAGGGATAAATAATCTTATAAAACATTTTTATTGTTTAGTGTATGAGATTGGTTTCCACCAATTCTCTCTACACTTAAATCAATTACCTTTCTAGCTGCTCAGATATTTAGTGCTTCTTAGGCTAAATTTCATGAGCTACATATTGTCAATATAATAGTTGCTTTGTTTCTATCCCCCGGCTTATCTTAGCTAACTACAGAATTCTTAGATAAGCTGAATTGTAGTTCGAACGCACATTTCAAACGTTGTTAAGTCGACAATATCGGCGCAAGCGCATTTGCATACAAACAAAGATGGAAAGGTAAACAAATTAATAAATCACAAATTTATTAATCAAAACTTCCAACTTCTAAGGTTAATTGAAATAAAAATTACCAGTAAAATCAGGAAACTAGTAACTCATAAAATGGATTTACTCGATCCACATTTGGAACAACACAACAGTTCTCGAAGAAACCTTTATGCATTAAAATAAAAATTCAAAACGTATTCCATTAAAAGAGCTCCAAATATGATTATTAAGGTTAGAATCTTTATCAGATGTCAAAAATGAGTGACTTTTCTTGCATTCGCGATTAAACTTAGCTAAGAAATTTTGTTAAAAAGTTAAAAATCCGGCATACTTGGCGGAGGCAAGAGGGTAGGTTAGTTGATCTTAGTAAATCTAACTTCATTGGCAAAACGAACGATAGCTTAGCTAAGTTTAACTTAGGTTAGCTTAGATTGGTGTTAGAAAAAAAGCAACTAATGATTACATAGATTATTTCACTCAATACAAAATACGCGCCTTCGATTGGTTTAAATATGAAGATTGATATCTGAAAACACCATGTTTTCGATTTTGTACTTCGGCACCTGATTGGATACATGCAATTTTCCTATCTGTGCGCTGTCATTAGTTGTTTTATTCGATATCAAAAATTGACAGAAAATGTCAAATTATTAAAGAAACGTCAGAATGACTGTATCAAGAAATAATCTTGACAAATGCAACTCGTGTAATTAATGATTATCGAAGAAATTTGTATTTCGATAATCATTGTTACAATAATTTGATAATTTTTTCTTGAGTATTGGCTAAAATTACTTTACTTATATTAATTAATACGTTACGTTACTATTGATTTGCTTTATTACAGTTTCCTGTAACAAGCAAATAACCGCAAAACCGAGGAGGTTTTTTGTCAAAATAAATTTTGGCTCCTGGATAGTTGTGGGGAGGTCACTATTATCACATTTTTAGCATTCACGTCACTGGGGTAAAGTATTAATGTGATATCAGCTTTATCTCCAGAATTTTTTTATTTATGATCTCCAGTCAGGAGTTGTGGTCTTAGAGCTTCTGGGCGGATGACATCTAACCTGTACTGACGAGACGCAAATAAGCTGAAACCAGTATACGAATGATATTGTCCTTTCTTATTACAAACCAAAATGTTTGGTTATATCGTGAAGATATCTCAGACCCGTTCAACTTGAAACTGTTATTCATTGTCTGTCGGAGCACATAGCCCGAGAAGTGGATGTTTGTTCTTAGTAAACGGTCTACTTTTTAAAAAGTTTAAGGTTCAAAGAACCATGCTTCCAGCTTATGGAAAATAAAAGACCACTCAAATGCGGATATTTTGATACCAACTTATTCGTCTTGAAAAATAGAACATTTTTGATGCGCCAATGTTGTGACTTTTATAATTAACTCACAATTAATGATATTATTTTTAAAATCGCTTACGGAGATTGTATGAGTATGAGTATGAGGGAAAATACGTAAACAAACCTGTATTACAGATTCTACCTGATTCCACCAAGTAAAGAGATAAGAAATGAATAAATAAAACCAGATAGGGTTGAACCGACCATATTTGTGAGTTAATTTTTATATGTTGTTTTTTCTTTGTAGTATTTTGTAGTGTAGTTGTTGGCATCGATAACTCTTAAAAAAAGAGAATAGGAATGCGGGATACTTTAGTTTTATTAAAAATGTGATAAGATCCCTTTTATTAATGACTTTTGTTTTTTCATATACAACAATGTCACTGCAATACGTAAACATGTCCACAAAAATTTGTTTACTTAAGTTTGTCATAAGTTTAAAGTCCTCATCATAAAAATTGTCTTCAGCATCAGAGGAAGCATTTCTTAATGCTCGAAACCATTGTGATATCTCGTTAGGAGATATGACTACGTTGCGAGGATTAGCACGCAGCGCTCCGATAAAATATGACGACAACTACCCTTCATCATTAAAATGATCAATACAGCAAAAAGAACCTTTTGGGACGTATATTTCTTTTTTTAAATATATATCTATCCTGGCTTCAAAAGAAATTTTCTGGAGATTTCTATTACCATCGCAAACAAAACAAATATTGTGTCTTTGCGGTATACAATTAAACACACAAGCAGTCTCATCATTTCCCACATTATCCCTTTCAATGTCGGCCATAACCTGTCTATAACAATTAATATGAATAACCTCACCATTTTCCATATTTCTTTGATGCAAATTATTATTCCCTCTACGATGGCGGGCGGCGTTCTGAAATCCCTCTGGAAGATCGTTTAATTCCTCACAACGTCGAAATCCTCTAGGACGAACTCTATGTCCACAAACGTAACACTGCATTTTCTTAGTTTTTAAATACTTGACTTTAAAAAATCTTTAAATTGAATACGCACACTTCCAGCACACAGAGCGATTATTTATTAAAACTGGTCATTTGTCGTTAAAACTTGTTAGTCTACTGGATAGGCCCTTTTCTTTCATACTCCTATTACCTGTCGGGGATCTGTCAGGTATGAATATTTGCAATCTATAATCTATCATATCTTTATACAACTGTAAAATATAATCCTATTATTTTGTTTCGACGAAACGGGTATTCATCGTATGTACAACAATATTCACAAGTCCGACTCTGTTTCACCACAGCAGGTGGTGTCCTATTGAATTGTTAGATTATGTAATCGAATCGAAAATTTCTGACAAATAAACTAATTTTATGGGTTTATTAATTAACTTACAACATTGGCGCAATGTTATCAAATGTTCTATTTTTCAAGACGAATAAGTTGTTATCAAAATATCCGCATTTGAGTGCTCTTTTATTTTCCATAAGCTGGAAGCATAGTCCTTTGTAAGGTGTTATAATAGTATGATACTATTATCTTGACATCTATTACTATTAATTGATATTACTAGTGATTCAATGTTTCAATTTCATGGCACCTCAACTTTTGTGCTCTTGGCTGCACTATCCTTATCATGCCCAACAGTCTCCTCACAAGTTCCTCCTTGGAGAAATTCTTACTTGGAGATAATCTATAATTAGGAGACAAAAAGGCGTATCTTTGTATATGCTAATTGTAATCATGTATGGTGCAGTGACTGGTGAGTAATCCTGTCACTAATTTTATTCAACCTTTTGCACAGATATATGGTTGGTCAGTGAGTGCGAGAGTTTTTTGCGTTCCTATTTAGGCACGTTGCTCCAGTACATTTGATGGTTTGTTTGAATCCCCTGAGATATAAGCACCTACAGTCTAGTGATGCGGACAGCCTACAATTACGAGAAATGTTGAGATTCAATTATGCTCTGCATCACGCATAAGAAGTCACTTTAGCGCATTTGATAGAGCTAATTATTAATAAACTTGTTTTGGTGAAGTAGTTTCCATTTCATACCTTCGACGACCCAATCTAGGACGAACCTCATCCTCCAATAAAAGAAGAAGAAAAAACTATTATCACATTTCAGAATCTCATTGCATAAGTTCAATAACAAAAAGAATGGATACTTGCCGATTTGTCAATCAGCAGTAAGCGGGAGAAGCGGCCCCACATTTAGGCCCCATTTCGGCATTCTCGTTCAAAATAGCTTAAAAAAGATGTAACCATCTCTTATTTACTGTTCAGCTGCTTCGGCATTCTATTAACTATACACTGCCTGAACAATTAGTTATGAAAATAACTGTTTTTTTAATCAGTGTTGATAGAACTTCTTTCGAACTGACACATGCGTATGAAGTAAATTGGTCACAATATGTTTGTCAAATTATAACCTAACTAATGTCATATCTGCTACATATTAGTTTTACAAGAAATTTCCTCTGATATACAATCTGTCACAAAGCGAACGGTTTCTTTAGAAAGACGGAATCTTTGAATAAACTCATGATCTCTTTAACATTCAAAGTGATTCATACGCTCTCTATACACCCGAGGTATTCTCGGGTGTTGTACGATTCCAATAAGTTCCAAAAAATCCTCATCATCGGTTAAAATATCCATAATTAACTTTGACAAACTTTTAATATAATATTAAATTAAGTACAGGTTATGTTTGCATACAATTCATTCACATTTAAGCCACGGAACATGATAACAATTTATGTTCCATGCTTAAGCTTACATTGAACCTGCCCTCTTGGAGGCTTTACTAAGCTTAAGGTTTAAACGAACCTCAACCGTAAGCCAACTTTGTACAACAGCAATCTGACGCTAAACCTGAGTTCACGCTTGAGCCTTCACTAAGCTACAATTGTACAACCGGCCCTTATTGTGATAAGGAGGAAAGTAACTAAAAATGACATCATTGTCTTTTTATCGTAAAAATTCTATAATTGTTAAATCCATGATAAATCTCGCTCAGCAGCTGTGGACATTTCACATTGGCTACCTATACGAGGTATGACAGAATTCTAGTGACCCTATAACTAGTTCTATTCCTATACTATGGTTTAAGTGTTGATAGTTATACATTTTTTAATTCACAGATATGGGCTGCAGTGCTGCAAAAAACCTAACAGTAGAACCTTTAGATGGTAGTTTTACAAATGGTCACGCGGTCACGAGAGCTTTACCATTAACACCAAAACCTCAACCTAATTTACCACCGCTGGAGGCGGAAGATCTTCCAGAAGAGCTACTGGAGAATGGCTCTGTTAATAATGTACTCCACGGAGGTGAGCATTTGAAACTTTGAAATTGCCACAAAGAAAAGGTAGATTCACAAAATTATAGAGAAGAAATAATTCTTGGGCAGTTTTAAGCTACAATAAATAGAACGTCAGTTGTCTCTTAAAAATAGCAACGGTAGTAGTATTCATCTCAACAAAGTTGATCGGGTAGCGATTTCATCATCACACAACAACATAACCTAACTATTTGATACACTGATACACTTTGATTCATTAGTGCGATTAAGTTCAATATCTTTATAAATCGTCAAAGACATTTGAATGAAATATTAACAGATTGTAGTCAGCCCAAAGGCTAGAACACCGTGCCAGATCAAAAGGTGCATTTTATAAGGTTGTAATAGGTTATACAGTGTATTTAAAAAGTTCTGACCACTTGCTCCTAACAATCGTAATGAGTTCAACGCCCTGTATACTTTAAACTGTACAATTTAAAATTTCTTTTATAGCAATACGTCTCTGATGGTCATCTAGTACCACAATTCAATCGACCTGATTTGATATCTAAGAAACCGGTGGTATACAGGGCGAGCCCAAACTCGAATATATCGGGCTCACAATTTTTAAAAATAGATCACCCAGTATTTTTTATCGGTAGGTAAATGAAAATTACTTTACTATTCTTCAAAATTTATCAAGTATTCCCTATTGAGGATTCAAATTAAGATCGTAGCGACGAAGTGCCGATAACTGAACTATTTCTTAGTACCTACATTGTGTATAACCTCAAATATTTTTTATTGTACGTAACATATTAACATTTCCATTGTTTGATTGTAGTTTAGACTTTGCCTTTGGCTATTACCTCTTTTTATTATATTAATAGTTATATAAGTATTGTTAATTGTATTTATTATACAAATTTTATGTCGAAGTTATAAAATAATGTACCTAGGTACGAAGAGATAGTTCCTTTTCTGCCACCAGAATAGTTTTTGCGCATTCAAAATGTAGATTTTGAAATAGATAGTAGCATAAATTAAGTTATATAGAGACGCAAGACTTACTTTTATTCTGTTCAGTCAAATGACTCGCTGTAAAACAACAAAAATATCCATTACAGTAAATGGAATATCCTTTGAAATCGCTTTCGAAGAAGAGGATGCTGATGATAGCATTGTAAAAAAACATCCACCTAAAAGAATTTTAGAAAGACTGGAAGATTCATCTACTTCACCTGTTACGTTAGAAAAGCTCCAAGAAAAACTAGACGAAGCAGAAACTCGACGGCAACAGGTAAGGTTACAAACACTTCAATTTAGACATTCGACGAAAAAGCGGCTAAAGAAGTTCTCACTTCAAAAATCATTATATTTTCTCGCATACTTATATTTCTTTGTAGATTTTGGCTCAAAGAATACAGTCAGCAAAATTAAAAAAACAGATGAAGAAATCATTAAATAAAGATAGTAGTACAGATGAAGAAGAAGATTGCGACTTCTTAAAAGTTCCATTTGAAGCTGGATCCAAAATAAATAATAATCATGAACTTTCGTATTTATAATTCATAAGTTAAGTTCTAACTAGAAAGCAGTACCTTCAATAGCATAAATTATCATAATAAAGGGTTGTGACTTGAAATAGAATTGTTTTTTTTATTACTTTCCAAATTTTTGGAACTTTAGTTCTTTAAGTCAGGTTAGGTCTGAGCGACCGGGGGTCGCGACGCAAAAGATCTGACCGTTACGTTACGTTATGTTACGTTGCTTCGTTATGTGCCTTGCTTGCGTGCGTGTGCTCTCTCCTGAGTCTCTCTCTCTCGTTTACGAAGCAGCGATTCATATGCTTCGGTCGGGATTCGAACCCGGGCCGCCCGCGTGGAAGGCGAGCATTCTACCACTGAACCACCGATGCTATATTAAAATTTTATGCAAAGCTGGTATTCGCAGTGCTGGTGATCTACTTGAATTTGGTTCGGATACATTTTTACTATTATTTCCATAATTTTTTTGCGCGATTGATCTTTTTTGTTTATTTACAGCATCGGTTGTCAAGACGGTAGGTTGTGTTTACTGGTTTCTAAGTTTAACACTTCGGTAAGTGATTTACTCACCGTTCAGATGTCGAAAAGTAATAAATTGCATAAAAACAATTTCACCAAAATGCAAAATATATTTTAAACTGATCGAGAAGTATAAATGTCACTTTTGACATTTCGTTCATTTCGAAGGAATTTAAATTATTTTATTCGGAATTTATTTCAATACGATCGCGCAAAAAATGGTATAAGCATCTCGAACGTTAAGGTTGATTACAACGTTTGCATGTAGATTCCTCTCGTAAAATTGGACAAAATGATATGAGGATTGAGGGGTCTTGCACATTTACTTTTCGAAATACAGGGTGTTGAAATTTTTAAATATTGAATGTTTTAATTCGATAACTTTAAAATGGATGGATAAATTGATTTGACATTTGGCAGGTTGTTTTTAAATGTAAAAGGGCATATTTTGATAAAAATGGTAGTTTGTGCAACTAGTGTGGATATTATGGCCATATCGCACGATGACGAAGTTCAAGTGCAATATGGACAATCCACACGAGTCGAACAGCATATTTTTTCTACGACCCACTTGATAAAAAATCTAGAAAATAAAAATTTTTATAAACTGTTCAAACTGTTCAAATTAAAAATTTAACAATTCAATTTTATATTTCCACTAATTTTTTGTGGTAACGTACAGTTCTTGAATGTCCAATTTGTATAATGCTACGGTTTCCTTTTTTAAATATACGATGCTGGTTATAAGTAGATGTTGCCAGTCGGACTCCCTCATGAAGGGTACCGTACCATTATCTATAATAATGAATATTCTGCTATGGTAGACGTTTGAAATATTTAATTTCAAACGTCTACCTGTTCTCGTTTCGTGGGGAATCGAACCCGGGTCTACCGCGTGAGAGTCTGGTTTGCTTACTACTCGACCACCGAGGAATATGCAAATTGTTTATCTATAACCCCAGATGTATTACATAATTTTTGCTTAAAAGGAACTAAAGCTCCTACCGTGTGTCCCGCGACACGTTCTACCTTTTTTTTTCTTAACCTAACCTAACCGATGGATATCGGAGAAGAGAAGGATCTTTTCTCTCGACGCTTTGACTTACGCTATGGAACCATTATCAAGATATAGTACGATTTCATGGTCTCAATCTGCCCACTTTATCAGTGCCATTAATTTTGACACTTTATGAATTCTCACAGGGTGGACACTGCCCACCTTGCCTATCTGAACTGAACTGTACTATTTTGACCCCTCATTAATTGCTGAATCAGAAAAAATATTGATGAGAATATTAACTTTTTAGTGGAGCTTTTTTCAAAACACGATCTAATGATAAATATGTTGAAATCAGTAGTTCCTGCACTTTGGAAGGAGGTCTGAGGTAAATTTAATAAATTTTATAGTAATATTGAGATGAACAATATAACAATAACGTCTACAGCTCACGCAAAAAACTCAGGGTTCTATTTAGATGACAAACTCAATTTCGATCACCATATAATATGTATTATTATTATTTTAAATAGTCAAATGTGTATGATACATTAGTTCTGTCGCTAGCCAGTCTTAATACTGTCGAGCAGAAAATATTACAAACATTGCAAAACTCTTGTCTAAGAATTACCTATGGAATTAGAAAATTTGGTAAAATAACACACACCCTGAAAATAACAAACTGAATAGCTGAATAATGTACAATACAAGACCACGGCCTGGTGACACTAGTACGGCTGAATAAAGAAGGATATGAGCTCCCAGTAACTACCTTGGAAAAGAAGAACGCATCTGTTGAAATTTAAACAGACAATGGGGCTCCATCAACTGCGCATGACTCAAGACTTTGCCGAATTTAGTAGTAACATAACAATATTGAAATAAATATGTAAATATCAGAAATATAAAACTAAAAAAAAACAAGAAAACCCAGGCCCAAAACCGGTTGATCAAAGTGTAACTATGTATAGAAATATCAAAAAATAAGAAATAAAAAACTTAAAAAAAAACAAAATACCCAGCTCCTAACCCAATATTGAAATAAATATGTAAATATAAAACTAAAAAAAACAAGAAAACCTAGGCCCAAACCCGGTTGATCAAAGTGTAACTATGGTATAAAAATATAAAAAAATAAGAAATAGAAAATAAAAAAAAAACCAAGCACATAACCGGGTTTCGAACCTACGACCCCTGAGTTGTAAGCTCATTAACCTACCAACTGCGCTAATAAGCTCACATTCAGTTATATCGAATAGAAGGTTAAAGGCTACTTGGACGCATGCGCACTTCGACTTCTAAATTTGAGGGGGTGGGAGGAACCGCATTGTATGTTTACCCGCTCCTAAATTTAAGCGGGAATCTAATCAGAGAACTACTTCTTTTTCTTCAATGGGGGATAATTTACTTAGCTTATAAAGGGGAAATATTCGAGGGAATATTTTACTTCCATTTGTTTCTCTGATTCACAAAATGAAGGAGAATTGAGATGTGTTATTTAATTTCTTTTTTCTTTAAAGGGGATGATTTACCTAGCTTATACAGGAGAAATATTTTATCACAGTTTTATAATATTTTTTCTACACCCACATGTATATTATCCATTTCCTGCACAGTTTACAGAATCGAAATGTAGACCATATCTGTTAACTGAACGTATATGATTTCATATACATCCTAGAACGTATATGAAATCCACCAATCAGCATTCGCGTTTAGTACTCGTCACTCATCTTTTTTCCAATTTAATGAAACGTAAAATAATTTGTCAAAAAAAGTCTCTCCCAGAAGAAGTGGATTCAGAATATTCATTTACAAAAATAAACTCAAATAAAACAATCTGTATAAATTAATAACAAATACTAAAAACAGAATAAAATGGGTATTTAAGGGACTATTGATAGACATCAGCTCTTATAAAACTATTCAATACTTCTGACGTTAAGCTAGTTCAAACCCCGATGGTTGAGTGGTAAACATACCCGACTCTTACGCGGCAGACCCGGGTTCGATTCCCCGTGAAGACGTTTTTTTTAAATTGTTAATTTTATTTTTAAATATTTATTCTGCTTTATATTGATAACGACAACAGGTAGATGCTTGAGATATTGAGCAGAATATTCATTATTATAGACAAAGGTACGGTACCCTTCGTGCGGGAGTCCGACTGGCAACATCTCTACTTATAACAAAAAATTAGTGAAGACATATTTTTTTTTATTACAATTAACGTGCTCGGCTACTAAGGCCACTCACACAGGTACAGTAAAGTATATATTATAAATTTTGTGGTAGGCATAGCTGGACATCTTTCAGGAACTGGAGAACGGTAAGGACATTATCTGGATTTCCGAGTATCTCTTGAAGACTTGCTTTGAGATTGAGCTGTTGTCTTTTAGCTGTGTACTGTTGGCATTCTAAGATAATGTGTTCAACGGTGTAGATGCAGTTACAGGTTGAA
>CAJUYG010000840.1:124054-144350 GCA_910591675.1 Galerucella calmariensis | reverse complement strand
AATGCTTATTTCCTAAGTTGATTTGTCCATATAATAATATAATATAACCTATTTATTTCATTTAAAATTGAAAAAAAAAAATACCGAGCCCGGACTCGAACCACCCTACTGCTTGTCAAAAATCGAGCCCACGGATGCTTAGACCGCTCGGCCATCCCACTGTTGTAGCTTATGGTTCTTGTCCAAGATACTAATAAGCGCCAAGGAAATATACACAACAGTTTATTTATTCTCCAAAATAAAATGTGTTTATATCGACATTTATTGGACTTTCATGTTATTAAAACATAAAAATCACAATTTTCTGGGCCAATTTCAAAGGTAAGTAATCAAAACCATATAAAGTATTTACAAATACACATATGTAAAACCTCTCACATCTACATAAAAAAGCAAGATTATACATGCCTAATTTGGTAAAAGTATATCGCGTGGTCGTAGGAAAAATAGTGTACATAACTTGTGCGAAAGTGATTTTTCACACTCGTGGGATTGTCTCACTCGGCTGCGCTCGTGAGACAATACTTCCCACTCGTGTGAAAAATGTCACTTTCCGCACACGTTACGTAATATACTATTTTCTACAATCGAATTGAAAAGTAGGCTTATTCGCTTGCCATTTACAACGATAAGTTGAAATTCTTGAGGAGAGTTACTTTACGCTCGCCGAGCGTAAAAACTTGCAAAACGCTCGTTGCCCATAACATCCGATACATTATTGTATTGACAGTGACAGTGGCAGTGATAGTGACATCATTCAGCAACCTGGCTAGGGAGTGTTTTTGTCTTCTGAAAATCTTTCACAATCTAATAAATCGCTGTTTTGTGAAGTTCTTAATGTTTTAAATAATTAGTGTGATTGCGATGTTACCGTATTAATTTTTTTTGTGTTTTTGTGCTTAATTGTTGTGCCACGTTCTGAATATTTTGCATATACTGGCCGGATGGCCCTGCTAGCTAAGGCATTTATAATTGTAGAATAAGAAGAAGTACATTGACAGTATTGACAATAATAAATTATACGTTTAAAATTTTATAAAATATTTGACAGGTACTTGAAATAAGAAGTATACATTCATCAATTTTATTAGTTATAATATATATATATTCAAGTGATTGTAGAAAAAATGTTATATGTATTGTGAGCTAAAAGTGGAATTATTGTTCTCAAGCAATTAACGCGCTCTGCTTCGCGTCACGCGTTAACCCTTGCTTTCGAACAAAGTATTAAGAACAGTAAGGGTTGTTTACCGGTCGACAACAATGTTTGAAGGCTGAGCGTAGCCAAGCCTCCAATTTTGCTGGAGACCGGTATTACCCTTAACGTTCGAGATGCTTATACCAATTTTTCGCGATCGTATTGAAATAAGGTGACATTTATACTTCTCGATCAGTTTAAAATATAATTTTGGTGAAATTGTTTTTATGCTATTTATTACTTTTTATATTGTTCTGTTCATTGAAAAAATATTAATCTTTTTATTTTTTCTGTTCCTTTTGTGTAATGAATGAAGTAATATATTATCTAGGACCACTTAAATGTATGTAGGGCTAAGACGTCTGAACGGTAAGTAAATCACATACCGACGTGTTAGACTTAGAAACCAGTAAACACAACCTACCGTCCTGACAACCGATGCTGTAAGTAAACAAAAAAGATCGATCGCGCAAAAAATAACTATTGCATTTTGGTGAAATTGTTTTTATGCTATCCATTACTTTTTATATTGCTCTGATCGGTTCTGTTTATTAAAAAATGAAGTGTGTAATGAAGTAATATATTATTTATGACCACTTAAATGTATGTATGGCTAAGACGTCGGTAAGTAATTTACTTACCGACGTGTAAGACTTAGAAACCAGTAAACACAACCTACCGTCCTGACAACCGATGCTGTAGATAAACAAAAAATTAACTTAAAGAAAGAGAGTTTCCAGAAAATAGCTTTTCTTAAATAAACATCTACTCACTCCGCCCATTCCCAATACGAATCTGCATACAAATAGTAGACTCCAGTGTATCGTAGCGGCAAATACACTCAATGTATTCGCAATGGTTGCAACCATGTGTACTAACACAATTACTTTAAGTGGTCCAAAATATTCGGCAATCAATCCAGCAGCGAGGTTTGTGAATATGTATCCGTAGAAATAAGCTCCTAAAAGTGAGCCTTGGATTCTTTCATCCCATTCATATCGAGGGCCGTACTGAAAACGTTTTTCATAAATTTTTTTTATAGTCCAGGAGCCACCAGAAAGCTCCGTATAATTATCAAGCTTAATGAAATTTGGAATGAAAATTAGAAGTTAACACTTAGATAAATAAGGGGTCTATTGAATAAAAAAAGTATTGGCTTCTACTTCCTCTTATTTAAGTATTTTCTTAGTATAAGTTGAATAAAAGGTCAGTGACTACTTCATGTAAAAGGGATTACTTATGGCCATAAGCAAACTCTTCTGGTTTGAAGTGGTTACTTAAAATATAAGGATTTTTCCAGTACTGGCTTATTTTTATTTGAATAAAAATAAGATCTGTTTTAAATTAGTAAGTTATAACTTGACGATTTTTAGGGTATGAAGGTATGAAGCATGCTTTTTTCCTACGGTAGTTGCCAGTATATTGTTAAGCATGGTGGACTTCATAAATGTTCGTAACAGGATGAACTATAGGAAGAGAAGAAGCATCAGCCCAAGCAAATCTAAGCTCTTGTTGCGTTTTGAAAGTGAAAGTGTAGACTATATATCGGATTATTTTTTACCAGAGAAAGATGAATCCAGAGGAGGTGCACTTGCATCTCGGCAAAATATGGAGATATTCCTACGATATGTTAGTGATACCGGATTTTAAACAGGTATTGGTGAAGATTTTGGCGTTTATCATACTACAGTATGCAAAACCATAAGTTAAGTAGCTGAATGTATATTAGAAAAGGCGCACCATTGGATAAAATTTCCATCTAATCTAGATGCCATAGAAGAAGCAAGAATTAAATGGTCGAATCGATTCCAAATTCCTACAGTCATTGGTGCTGTAGATTGCACTCATGTTCAAATTAAAAAACCACAGAAAAGGATTTGCTGGCATAAATGTGCAAGTAACTTGTGATGTTGATGAATTGATTACAAGTGTAGACGCTCAATGGCCTGGAAGTGTTCACTATTCCAGAATTTGGAAACAAAGTTCCGTATATGAAAATGTGGCAAGATTTCGAGGTAATTTCTTTAATTTCTCCTTCTCGGAGATAGTGGATATGGAATTGCTACTTGGCTATTAAAACCTTTTAAAAATCCTCAAAACCGAATTGAAGAATTATTAAATATCACTCACTCCAAGGAAAGAGATGTAATTGAGAGAGTTTTTGGACAAGTAAAGCAAAGGTTTCCCATTCTAGTATACACGCAACGAAAAAAGTAAACACTTGTAAATATAAGTAATCACTCAAAATTCAAAAGATTTTTCCAGTATTTACTTTCGAGAGAGTTTATTCAAATAAAAATAAGTATTAGCTTCTACTTAGAAGTTTTAGCTTTTTCTTATAGGTAAGTTATGACTTGCAAGTTAATACTTTTTTTCATTCATTTTCATTGACCCAAGATTTGCTTGGTCGGCTTGGATTCAATTACTATTATTATTATTATTATTTGAATGAACTATGTAATATCAAATTTTCATAATTTTCAATGAATATATACTTTAGCACAAAAGTATCTATGAGATTCATCAAAATCCAAGATGACAGAAAAAAATTATGGAAATTTAATAATATACAATTTATTTCAAATATTTTCGGCCGCCGACAAATCTTATTCGTCTTATTGTTTCTTAATGTTTATTGAGAAATTCGTTAAGCTTCACAGCTTCCAAGGTTGGTGCCTACTAGTATAATTCAGTAAACTTACGTCTGGTAATTGATGAGGTTGATTGTCACCTGTACTATCGTTACCGCTCCCTTCGATTTTTTTGCAGTATGGAATGCCTTTTGTTTTTCCTTTGGTCATGGAAACTATGCTCACTGAAAGATTGACTCTGGTAGTGTAGCAAGTGAAGGTTGTGAAAAAAACCATACATGCTATCCAAAATCTTACAGGTACTCCTATTGAAAATAATAACTTTTTTATGTACTTATAGTCCACGAAATATAGCCTAAAAATGAACATTTCACAATATTTCCCTCCTGTTGGCTGATTTTGCTTGACAAGAAGACACAATTGATGTAGAATGATATTCATTCATCCCGATCTCTGAAGCTTTTGCGGTAAATTGTGTTCCTACAACCACCATGCAAAACACGTTTTTCTACACAAATTTTTATACGCAAAGCAGGCCTTTTTCTAATTCTTTTGATAACCGTTGGAAAAGTAATGCGAAAAGTACACGCTATGGCACTTTTTCGCACCGAAATGTCAAACAAAGCTACCTATGACCTGTCAATTTTTTTTGACAATTCAACCTAATAGTGAATTTTTTATTGGTGTGCAATTTTGAAATTTAAACCAAAAGTAAGTACATTATTTATTTAAATTTATTTATTATAAAAACATTAACCTATTAAGCATTATTTTAGGAATTATGAACCAAGATCAAAATAATTTATATTTTGAGTTGTCCAATTCGGACATTGAAAATACTCCTCCAGTTATCGTAAAGGCTCGAACTGCAACCGAAAATTTGTTACCTGAGGTTTCAACATAAAGTTGTTCAAATTTCACTATTTACCATACATTCAACTGATTTTTCTATTTATATTCCTATGGTAAGTTATTTCTGTTCAAAGTTTAAATAAAATAACTATAATAAATTAGTGTATTTCTTTCACTCATGAATGTGGTTTTAGAAAAAATGATGTGTACAACTTGTACGCAAATCACTTTTCCCACTCGCTAGTCAGTGAGACGGGTTTTGAAAAACTTGAGTTTTATTTCATTTTATATACATGCTGTATAAAACTAGATTTTGCACGTAAAAAAATATCGCCTAGGTCCGAAGTTATGAGCAAACAACCATTATTTACAATGTTATTAATAAACAAATTTAAATCCCGATGTTATTATTATGACGTTTTTATGTAAAATCTAATTATTCTCTTAAATTCACAAATACCGTGTACAAAATTTAAAATCAATAACTTAGTTAGTTTGCAAATAATGACGTCATAAACAAATTAATTGATCCTCGCCCTGTACGACATTGCGCATCGCCCTTACTTATGCTGTTAGTTTTGTTGGTAAATTTCACCATGGATTTCACTATAATATGATGAGTCATGGGTCGTTATTATTTTCCAGAAATATGCATATCCGCAACCACAAAACAGTCTAACCTATAAAAGTGAAAGTCTAATAGGATTACCTAGAATGAAAAAATGAGGTGTCAAACCCATCCACCTTAGGCGCTAGTTGCAATTGAGTTGTCGAAATAGGCAAGGCAGCGGAGGCCGAAAAACAGACTGAGGGAAGAAGAATTTAAGCGATCGCAGTGGATGGGTTCAGAACTATTTCATAGCGCTTTTTTAATGGAAGTTTGTTTATTTTGATGAGTAATGCCCGATTTCTCTAACCATTTCCTAAAGTCAGGTAATACCTAAAACAAATTTAGGTATTCCTAAATGCAATTTACATTTCACCACGCGCTAAGTAATACCTACTTAAGAGTGATAAGAGTGATCATATTTCCTTTTGATCAATCCTGAAAGGATTGTAGGAACAACTTTACGAGTGAGGTTTCTTTTTGTCCCAATAACAATATATTGTGGTGTGCAAACTTTGTAGGATTTATTAATCTGCTCAGTACTTGATTCCTTAAGTTTTGAATTGCGAATAAAGGCAACCCATTCATTCAAAAACAAAGGGTCATGTTTGGGAAACCTATGTCGTTTTGATGTAATGTCTGTACACCCAAGAACGCAACACTTTCACACCAACCATTATAAAGTTATTATAATATTATGAATTATCACACTTAATAACACTTACAGTACCTGATTAAAACACAAATAACAGCAGCAAATAGCGAAAGGAAACAATCGATACAAGACAATGGTGACAACAACTATATGACAGTTATGATGAATTTTAAAATATTTTCTTCTTTTCGTGCTAAAGGCTTCAGCTGCCAGGCCTGCTTCGACAACTCAATTGCAACTAGCGTTTCAGGTGGATGGGTTTGAAACCTCATTTTTGTATTCAAGGTCATCCTATAAACTTTCACTTCTATAGGTTAGACTGTTTTGTGTCCGCAACCGCGGGAGTGATTTAATTTTTTCAAAACTAAATTTATAGAAGCATCGAAAATACAATAATATTCGTACATAAACTGTCGATAAAAGTTTTTCTAATTTCACTTCTTTCGAATATAACGTAAGGATTAACTTCTTACTTACTTCTTCCTTTCAAAACAGTATTTCCCGCCATAAATTAGAACTTAAACTTATTCAGTCAGGCTTAGACAAGGAATATTATTTTCGATAATAAAACACGGCAATTCATTAGAAATATCACACTAACTTAAGTAAAATTTTATTCGTTCTAACTTCTAGATATATTATTAGGTATGTACCTATTTGAACAGAATTATTCAAAAAACATACTCACCCATGTTAAATATTCTCTGTGTTTTCAATCAAATAATCTATGTTCATCTTTTAAACACCAACATCAACTTTTCAACCGATTTTTCAAAATAATTACAAATCCAATCAATCTTATGAAAAAAAAAACTTATTATGTCAGAGAATGGCTGTCAGCAAACGCCAGAAATTGATATTCACGTCTTGGGATACATTTGATTTGTTTACAGTTTCCTGTAACAATTATCATATTTAAGTAAAGCGTGTTATGAATAGATGTCAAGAGATAGTATCATACGTTATATCGTGAAGATATCCTAGCACCGTTTAACTTGGAACTGTAACTCATTATCTGTCGGGGCACAGAGCCCGAGAAGTAGATGTTTGTTCTTTTTGAGAAGTAATTTTCAAATTTGTAAAACGTTATAATAGCATAATACTATCATCTTGATATCTATTGATTGTATAGGTTTACAGAGATAATTAGATAGGTAGTGTTCAATTAAGGTACTTATTATTGGTAGTTATTTAACTATTAACAATCGAGATATTTGAAGGTCATTTTAGATTAGACAATTTTTCGTGCAATATTTATATTAGTCCAAGTTTTGGAACAATATTTGGAATAGATTTCTTGTGTGAAATATTGGCCAACTGTTTTAAAGCTATATTAGACTTCCAATTTATTTAACAATATCTTCTGTATGTTCCTTGTGGTATATTATTCATTCTTTTTTTAACAATATTTAGATCAAGATTCTGCGCAGTGATTTGATTTGATAATAAAATAAATATAACCTTTTCAACAATTTCGTTAGTTATGGAACCGGAAAATTTGAAATATTTATTAATTTGCACGGCTGCTCATGTCACTAAGCGAATATTAACTTCAAAACAGAGCAGGAGTGTTTTACATTGTACAAACAAGCATGTTTTGAGATTTCCCCAATAGAGGAGTTCAGTCTAAGGTCAGTGTGGCCAACAAAAAGTGGTTTTTCTGACAAGAATGACAGTTAATGTCTACCCCTTAAAACATAAGATTTTTGCATGTTTTTTATCATTGCGAACATCTATGTTGCTTCATTAAAATAATGAATACACCCCCGAAGCGTAAATATTGGAATTTAAAATGACTTTTTAGCTGAATACACAGCACATCGGTGGCCAAAAATTCCAGGAACTCTTGTCATGTCACCATTGAATTTCTGTTATTCTGTCACTGGTTATGTCAAATGTCAGTTATATTTATTTTTGTTGATATTCGTTCAATTGGGTATGTACATTTTCGATTAGATTTTAGTAGCATTTCTAGTTAGTTGTGTCTCTATTCTTCTAATTACTTTTTCCACTGACATTGTCAAATTCTGCTGTCAGCATTTCAAGAGGAATATTTTCCATTACCTGCCGTATGTTATTTTTTAGTTCTTCAATTGTAGCAGGCATCGGGTTGTAGACTCTATCTTTCACATATCCCCATACAAAAAAATCTGGAACAGTCATGTATGGAGAATTTGGAGCCCATTCTATTGGACCACTCCTACCAATCCAATTATTTACAAATTGTTGTTAGCAGATTCTGTTGCTATATTGGAATAATTGGGTGGATCCCCGTCTTGTTGAAAGTAAACATTTTGATTTAAATTTGAGAACTTTTAGAATTCTAAAAACTTTAGTTGTGTCCATTTCCAAATTTGATGCTATTTTTCTTATTGAAATTTTCGGATTTCCCTGTACCCTGTACAAGCTCATAAACAGATAACACTTCTTCTAGTTCTCTTTTTCCTAGATATAGAAGCAGTATTCCTAAATTTGGTTAACCAAATTTAAATAGTATTTGTAGCAGAAGGATTTTTATTGAACTGTCTTCTAAATCATCTTCTAGTCTGAACATAGGATCGAGTTTGGGCATATAAAAATATTGTTTGAGATTTTTCTTGTGCTGTATACTGCATTTTGAGAGATTAAACACTTCAATTTTATTGAATATAAAACACAACGAGACGTTCTGTCAATGATCGCAATATTTTTGTGATGTGACATATTAACACCTCCTTGATTATTATTTAATAATAAGATATCTGAATCATTACAGTATCCCAGTTAAAGTTATCTAACATCGTTTTCTGTGCACTAATTTTAAAGTTTAAGGTACCGTTATAAAGTGAAAATATGCGTCTTTTACGAAATTGCTAAATATACAGGGTGTCCCATTTGAAAAATTACATCTACTATATTCTGAAAATACGCCACTTTTCTAGCGGGTAAACCGAAAGTAGGCCATTTGTATAAATGTGTCATAACAAAACTCACGGTAATTTTAAACCTAACTGTGAAAGCCGCATCTTATTATCTAGAACCGTTTCGAAGATATAAGCTCTTAAAAACAGTCAGAATATAATGAGACACCCAGTATAATAAAATACAAGCATTGTGTTATATGTTTCAGTTACTTAAGTTTACTTAGTTTCTCTCCACAATGTTTCAAGTTATTATGATGTCAATATCATCTAAATCTTGTTTTGTATCAGTTAATTGTTATTAAGTAAATCGTATCCATTACACACTCGCTCACAGCTCGTGTCGTAAATTGTATACCCTTTGCTCAATACTCATCAATTACTAATCATCATCATGTATATAATATACAATATCTCCTGTTTTATTTCTGAAATAAGCAGTAAAATAAAACTTATGATGTCAATTTTAATATCAAATTTAATAATATATTTACCAATTCCAATTCGTGAATATTCAAAATCATTCCCATTAAGTTATTACTTGATTTATAAGTCATCTATTTAGGAAATCTTGGGTCGTAATATTGAATCGTTTGATCAGCATCACAGACCGCGTCAAGGCGGCTCTCTGCGTTGATCCAATAATGAGATTTGCGCTTTCACATTATGCCTTGTTATAGAAAATGTACCGCAAAATTACTGCTAGCCCGACACTATTTTGATTTCCGCTCCAAAACCAAATTGATAGATGCTTCTTTTAATAAACAAGGTACATTAGATGACTTGCTGAATTCTTTTCTTTCTTTTGGGGTAATTGAAAGAAATTGGGTATCGCCTATTCCAAATACCTGTTTGTTTTCCGACTGTCTTGCTTCTTGATTGATGAGGTAGACACAGATATAATGATCTTTTAGTCTCCATCGAAATTTTTATAAAGTACAGTGAATCGATCTCTAAATAAATAAAATTTAAATTTCATTATCTTCTGTATGTTCCTTGTGGTCTGCCAAAAATTCATAAACAAAACATACCATTGAGACCAATTTGTAGCACGATTAATTCCCCATGCAGTAAACTATCGAATCATATATTGAAAATTATTGAACCCCTCGCGGGACAGACAAATTCATACATCAGAAATAGCAATCATTTTATAGAAAAGCTATCAGATTTGAATTTCAACAAAAACCATTATTTGGTCAGTTTTGATGTAGTTAGTCTCTTCACGAATGTACCGGTACAAAAAACAATAGAACTTGTCCAATCAAAATTAGAAATTGATCAGACCCTTACAGAAAGAACCAAATTGAGCGTAACAGCAATAATAGAATTATTAAAATTATGTATAACAAAAACATATTTTCAATTCAATAATGATTTTTATGAACAGAATTTCGGTCTTGCCATGGGCTCTTGTCTCTCACCAATTTTGTCGAATATTTACATGGAACATTTTGAAGCCGAAATAGTAAACAATCAAAAATTGTCTGGTGGAGATATGTAGACGACATCTTCGCAATATGGCCTCATGATTTAATATCTCTTAATGATTTTTAAAAAAATATAAATGGAGGAGAGGAATCTATAAAATTTGAAATTGAAATTGAAAATAACAATTTTTTGCCATTTTCAGATGTTCTTATTAATAAAACATCTACAGGGTATGAAACGAGTGTATACCGCAAACCAACACACACTAATAGATATTTGAATTTTGACTCTAATCATTCTATAAGCGTTAAAAAAGGGATAGTAAAATCTTTATACGATAGGGCCAGAATCATTTGTTCTAGTGATGATCAATTTACAAAGGAGAAAACTTTTTTAAAAGATGTTTTAAATAACAATAATTACCCTGCAGAATTTGTAAATAAGGAGATTAAGCATATAGAGAGGGGATCATTGTTAATACCCCATAACAATAATATTAATAATTCAGCTAACATAATTTTTAGAAACTTGACAATACCGTATGTTAAGGGTTTATCAGAAAGAATTAAAAAAATTGGTAACCAATTCAATATTAGAACTAGTTTTAAATCGAATAATACGTTGAGATCAATACTAACAAAAACGAAACCAAAGAATGAAGATGATTTAATCGACCCTATTATTATTAATTTCAACAACGATTCTTCCTCTTCCGAGTCGGATATAGAATAAAATGTGAGTAATAAATGTATTCCAATAATTACTTCTTTTCATTTTTTATTATATTATAACTTAAAACGTATTTTTTTCCCAAAATACACACCACTGCATTGCGTTATTGCTTATCTGCTAATCCTTTAACAATGAAGAAACCCTAAATTTTGCTACAACTGAAACAAATACGGGGTCGATCTAGCTGGTTTTTAGATTTACGGAAGAAATGTAATTTAAAGTAAGAGATTTATCAAAAATTTCATGGTTTTCCCTGTAAAGGTTTTGCATACTTAATTAGGGTTTATTACTCCTCGTACTTTCTGTACAGACTATAATATTTTTGTAAGAGGAACATAATTTGGAAGAAAACTAATTATTCTTGACAGGCAGTTGGAGCTTGGAACGCTTACTAAAAGCTGAAATAAAAAAACATAAAAGAGATTGTTCTGCTGTTTACCAGAATTACAAAAATAATTTTGAATATTCCACAAGAAACATACAGAATATATTAATATTTTTTTTTCAAGATATATGCATTAAATTGTATCGGTTTGTCTGAAAATTTTTTGTCAATTTACCATGGCTATAAACCACACTTTTCTCTCTATTAGTCTCTTAAATAGTATTTTGAAATTCCACCTATTTTTCATAAGAACCTCAAGAATCATCCTTTTTCATATTCATTTAACATTTTTGTGGTTGTCGTAAGTATAACCATTTTTTCGCCCCTTGGCTTCCACTTTCGGGGTATAAGCAGTCATAAGTATTGAGACATATTTGTTATTATACCAATTTCATCTTAAATATTCTCTTGGCTTTGAGTTATTAGTGGAAAAACCGACACACACTGGACTAAAATTTTTGCTACATATATTTATAATCTTGAAATTAACAAAAAGAAAACCAGTAGTATACCAGACAACCAAATTTTTACAAAGTATTCTTGAAAATACTTTATTTATTCAATAATTATGTGGATGCCTCATAATTCCATAATAATAAAAAAAAACTGCAGGCCCCGAATAACAAACGCTATTTTTTCTATTGTCTGCTACTGAAATAAGTAGATTTCAATTGAGTTGGACTCTTAGTAATGGTGCAGTTTTGGTCGGGCACGCTATATACCCCCTTGAGGTGCCTAATTTGGTATAATGTCGATTTTTGTAATATCACTTAAAATGCATTCCTCCGGCCATATTTGTTATGGTTACATTCGAAAGAATTTTTTGGCATGTAAAGCTCGAACACGTGGAATGGCAATTATTTTTTTTTTCTATAAAAATAATTGTTGTTATCTTCTTAAGCAAACGCTACATAAATACTCAAATACATTTTTCAGAAAACCTTTTCTGGCACAAAGTTAATACAATGTTAAATGGAATAAAAATATTATCACGCCTCTGTTTCAAATAGTTTCATCGTCAGCTGCTTGAAATCTTTTTGTGATATTTTCATCAATCCCAGACAGTCTAGGTTCAAGAGACACGAACTAAAACAAAAAAATTGTTAGGATTTGCCCCATATTTAAAAAAGGCTTAAAGAATTACATAAGTAATTATCGTCCAGTAGCTATTCTAAACAATTTCGCCAAAGTCTTCGAAATAGTCGTCCATAATCACCTTGCGTTTCATGTCAGTAATATCATCATACCTAAACAACATGGTTACATATCTGGTAGGTCCACAGTTACGAATCTATTTTGCGTAACCCAATTCATTTAAGAAGTGCTGGAGAAGAAAAGTCAAGTTGATATTATCTACACTGACTTTTCTAAAGCTTTCGACAAAATTGACCATGGCCCACTTAATTTATTTGGTGTAGATGACATGTTAATTGCTATACTTAGTTCTTATCTTAATGATCGCACTCAATATGTTCAAACTTCAGGTGTCCCACAGAGCTCTATATTGGGTCCCTTACTATTCAACATTTTTATAAATGACATTACCGAAGACCTGGATGCCGACATTGATACAGACATATACGCTGATGATATGAAACTATACTGTGAAATAAACTCCGTTAATGACTGCTTAAAACTTCAGAGAAACCTTAATTTGGTCAATAATTGGTGTATCAGAAACAAGCTTCCTATGAACCCAAATAAATGTAACGTAATGTCCTTCTGTCGGAAACAAAAAACTATCCAATTTGATTACACCTTGTGCAACATTGTCCTCGACAAACCAGATGTCCTGAAAGATTTAGGTGTTTATTTTGATCAAAGGTTATCTTTTGCTCCTCATATACAAAAAATGGTCTCATATGCAGCATATCGGTCGCTGGGTTTCATAGTTAGAAATGCGAAATGTTTCAAAAATATTAACACATTGAATATTTTGTTCTCGGCATTTAACTGGAGTATGCATGTGTTATTTGGAGCCCGAATTATAATATTCATGTTTCCGCTTTGGAACGAGTACAAAGAAGATACTTTAAGTCGGCTTCTTATATCTTGGACGGTCTTTATCCTGTTAGAGGCACACCTCAAGAACACTTTTATTCTCATTTTAATAGCAGTAGTTTACTTCGTCGTCG
The DNA here is from genome assembly GCA_910591675.1 of Galerucella calmariensis. Classification (NCBI taxonomy): domain Eukaryota; kingdom Metazoa; phylum Arthropoda; class Insecta; order Coleoptera; family Chrysomelidae; genus Galerucella; species Galerucella calmariensis. Next base: position 130,864 of record CAJUYG010000840.1, on the reverse strand, counting down.
CTCAATGCATCCAGTTATGTTTTTATATAAAATTGTTAATTATATTTTCAAATGTGATATTATTGTATCGCTACTAAATTTCAGAGTTCCTAGAACAAATTCTAGAACCAATAGCATTTTCTATGAATTACCACATAGGACAAACGCTCACAAATTTTCACCATTAAACCAACTTATCATTGAATACTCCTCGATTGAGTCAAACATAAATATTTTCCGCACAAATAATAGACAAATAATACGAATCTTTCTTCGGAGTAATTCATAGGAAAGATTTCACTTCGCATATAATGTTTGTGTAAGTCTCTTTTTTGAGTGCCTAGCTGTATATGAGTGCTTACTTTTATTTTTCCCTAATACTGCATTGTATTATTTTTTTTACTCACCTGTCATTATTATCCTGTGTTTGTCCTTATCCTGTAATTGGGCTTGCCCGAGGATATTGTAATTAAATAAATAAATGAAGATGTCAAAGGTTTAATTTTGAAGTGTAATTCAACGTTCTTCGTGGCATTTAGCCACGGAAGTAGTTGTTGCTTCCTCTTTGTTCTTTCATTTTTAAAGGCATCTACACTTTATGAATACATTACTAACATAACTATTTATGAGCAGAAAACTGTGAATAAAGTAAATCACATAATTTAATGATAATGTTATCGGCAAAGATAACGTTTCCGTATCTTACCTTAAAAAAATAACTATATATCTAAAAGTGTATCATATTTTAAAGTTTTTTTAATCCACCCCCAAGGCATTCTTCTAAAAATTTTTTATCATCCGGCATTTACCTACAATTATCTACAACGTACCATTTCATTCACAATTTATTTAAATATAACAAAAAACGTTAACTCGTGCTACGTCTGGCTGATGTCCGCAACAATTCATAATTGTTTTTTCGAAAGTTAGACAGCCTCGAAGGATTGTCTTTGCCGCCACTATGTCATATGGTATTAAACTCGCCCGAAAGGCACGGCAGGTATACCTAACATCTTAAGGTACTCGAATCGTGTATAATGTTAGTTTAGGTAAATATTATTTTTCACGTATTTAACTTGATAATTTTTATGTTTTAAATTTGTAAACTTATGTCCTAGAGTGGATGGAAGTTAAAAAATAGTATTTATCGCCAACCGTCAGTAAAACCGTCAATTATCAGATTGATTTCCGGAAGTAAACAAACAGTTTACATATGCGTCTGGTAAAGTGACATATATGCGTCTGATAAAGTGACATATGCGTCTGGTAAAGTATTTTGACTTTGACCTATTATGGCTCGATATTAGTTTTCTTGCGATTTATTTATAACAAATTATTGTTGGAACTCCTTTGACTTCAGGAATTAACTTTTATAATGCTTCAGGGTGTACCTTCAATTTAAATATAACAAATAATAAGTAGATTTGTTCTATATGTGCTGTTTACTTTGTCCTAATAAAATGCTATGAAATATACCTCACTTTTTTATTCTCTGAATTCTAAGCAGTTGGCGATAAAATGTTGTATGCACCACGTCAGGAAAGTGTCTTTATCAGACTCGTCCGATAAAGAATCACTTTACTGCCTTGGTACATAATAGTTATTTATGTAATAAGGATCATAAAGAAGATCATTTTGGTACAAGTCGTGAATGTTATTTAATGGCTATTTGGTCCATTCTCTTCTCTCATTGCCTTCGATACCTGCATGAGATGCCTTACAGAGAAATTTCATTTTTTTGTTTCTCAGTAGCAGATTTTGTGAATCTTTTGATACAATACAATCCGTCTGGAGTCCGTAACGATATCTCTGCTAGTCTTATTGCTTCCTGCACCCTGCGTACAGCTCAGCAGTGAATATGCTGCATTATTTTTTTAATAGCTATTGATTTTTTGAAAAAACATATTATAGTTGATCTTTGAATTCAACATAAATAATGCGAATTATGCACTATATTTTTCCTACGGCTATTTAAAAACATATTTATATAATAAGTATAGATATGTAAATTCTATTTTACTTGGAAGAAAAATGATTTTTAATGAGCTACAAATTATACATGGGTAAAATATTCAATAATCAATACAAATAATGTTTATTTCAACATTTGAACCATGATTTGACAACCTGAGGGTGAATTTTTTCGTTTGGCATTCCAGTAGCACAGTGAACCTAATTGCACCTGTAATCAAAATGGGTTGAGACCTTAATGTTTTGTATTACCTTGTACTGTAGAGGAAGAGATGTACCTCGGTATAAGTTGAATGTTTTAGATGATAGACTTAAATAATGTTACTACCAGAACAGGAAGCAGAGCTCAATTTAAAAATTTTAATTTCATCTTTTCAGTAATCGGAAGGGGAAGGAACACAAAAGTAAATATACAGTGGAGCCCCGGTAATCCGACAAACAGTTTGCAGGGCAGTGTCGGATTAGCGAGTTTGTCGGATTATTGAGTACTGCCTTAGACCCCCTATAGTCCGGATTTTTTTACAAAAGAGTACCTTGTAATCCGACAGATCCAATGATAAGATTCTACATGTTATATATATATATATATATGTATGTACTCTGAAGTAAAAATTATACTTCATTATGTATGTCAAGACCATGTCGTATTACAGGGGGTGCCGGATAAGCCAGGGGCCGAATTATCGGGGCTCCACTGTAGATGAGTTTCTTGTAAATGCAATGCAACGCAATTAGGTTTCAATTGAAAAAAAAATAATACAGAATTGGGAATTTGAATAAATCTTTTCTCGTCTTTTCTCCATGTGTATGAAATATTCTGACTCCATAATTTCTCCATCTCTAACCAAGTTTTTTGTGAGGTACTGTTGGAATACTGCAGAAGACTTCTGGCTTCGTTATATTGTATAAACTTTTATTTGCAACTTATTTTTTTATTGTTGACGCCTTCCGCTACATAACTTCCCGCAATTATAGTTGCAGATTCCCATCTGACATGCTACTTGAGAGCTAAGATATCAAATCCAGTATTCGCTAATAAAGTGGCAGACGTTCTTCTAAGTGAGTATCCAGTATACTCCATAAAGTTCCAAAAGTTCAGAAATATAGCAATTGTACTTGGAACTGGAGGAATAAAGTTTTTCCCGACAGGCTGGCTCAAGCACTTTTGATATCACATGAAGAAGCAAAGTTAAAAATTAGTCATGTGGGATTTCATAACATAACTCCTTCATCATTTAATTACATCTTCCCTGTCAAACAAACAACTTTTTGAGTTTTTATCTGTCACTTCTTCTTTTTAAAGAATTCATTAATATTTACTTCTGTGCCGCTTATAGCTAGACTTTCAGCTGATGACTAGCTCATTTGTGTTTTGTGTTTTAGGTTGCCGTTAGCTGATCTAAGTTTTATTGGACGAACAAGTGCCGATGGACATATCGACTAGAGATTTTGCTTTTAATCCTTATTATTAATTCCAAGGACTAACAAATTCACCAAAATAGTCAATTTGCTTTATAGATTTTAATAATAAAAAATCCCTTGTCCCAATTAATATTAATATTATCCTTTTGATATACGCCATTTTGAAATTAAATAAATAAAACACTACCAAAATTCAAGGCACTGTTCACAATATAAAGGAATTTTTCCATTGCCCGCATATAAAACTCTTTACTCTGCAACTAACAAGCCTATTGGTCGGTTGGCACGCGCTAGTAGGGCGGTACTTAACACAAAGGCCCTTACATTGAACCGGGGGTAGCCCACATATAAAAGACCAACAGGTAGTTGATTTCTTCGTATAAATCGCTCAGCGCTCGGTGGTGAAGGATTGTTAAATTTCGACCAGAAAATATACACGCGAAATGGCAGGTTACAGTGAATCGTATTATACAACGTACCTTTTATCACCGCAAGATGTTCCGAGTAATTGGGGATGTATTTCTCCTGAATCTTACGAGAATTTTTCCGAAGAAAGTTATAAATCTTCTTCATCTCCGGAACCATTAAGAAGCAAAAATCGAGTGACACCTATTGTTTTAAGAAAAAGAAGATTGGCTGCTAATGCGAGAGAAAGGAGAAGAATGCAGAATCTTAATCAGGCTTTTGATAGACTACGAACGTTTCTACCTCAGTTAGGACAAGACAGGCAACTATCTAAGTATGAAACCTTGCAAATGGCTCAAACTTACATAACGGCTCTATACGACCTTTTGGATCAACGGGAAGTTAACCAATCAAGTTAAGTTTTGTTTATATTATTGTTTATTTAGAGAATTTGTCGGCTGTCAATGGAATTTTGATTTAAATTATTATTTGTTTATCAAATATTGAAAAAAGATTATTTTCACTCACAAAATTTGTGTTTGGCGATCTTTTTGAGAGTTTAGTTATACCAAAGTTCATGAAGGTCTATTGTTATCTAGATTTATAGATTTTTTTCACAACAAGAAGTGTGAATGAGATAAAATGTACTAGTAGGTAGTTGTAAATAGTATTGACTGATGTTATTTATTATTTTAGATATGTTAGATTAATTAAGTTAATGAATTTTAAAAGTATTCGAGATGTGCCAAATGTTTTGCCCCTGTGTATGATAAATTTGTTATTCAGTGTATATAATGTGCCAAATTTTTGTAACTTATTTTATTTTTTTTGTTTCAAATAAAAAACTTTGATTTAATACCTGTGTTTTTTTGGTAGAAGTGTTAAACTAATTTATGTTACATTTCTGTCCTGGAATTTGATATTTATGGATATTTACTTGAAAATGGTTAAAAACAAGGATACTGCTTTTAAAAATATGTGTGATAGGTAGGTAGATCATTCGGAATAAAAAATTTCAAAATTTATTAATGAATATACATCAAAACGGTATTTTTTTGTAAAGAAACTTTTGATAAAAAAATTCCGAATCCTCAAACTTATTAATATCCATTATTTATAATTTTGATTACACTTAAAATTGGTCATTATGGGTATCGGTAGGCCTCGTCAATTACATAATTCTTTCAGGATATTAATTGTTCATTGAGAATTTACAAATATTATGGTGTATTTTGAACACTTCAAAGAATTTATTACCAGTTGAAGCTATTCTTAAATTCGTTTTTTCAGGCAATTATTAATTAACAAAATGTTTGTGAGCTTCTTTCTTATTTTGTAAACAAAAAAAAAACGTTTAAATTATTGTAATCATTTTTCGCTATTACATACTCAACAAGATCACATAAAGAAATGAGAAATATCAATAGACTTCATCAGAATATTTTCTAGTATCGATTGCAATATTCATACCAAAAAAAATTTGTATGATTGATTTTATAGGCATAGTACTTATATGAAACAAGAAACAATATTTGACTACTTTTTAATTTCAATTATTTACTAAATGCAAAAGAGATGTATTTTTTTGCTAGATTCGACATTGTTATGAAGAATTTATGAATATAAGATATTTCAGGAAATTATAGTAGGTGTATAAATTTGTATGCTATACAGTGTGTCGCCTTTAAGATGAAGACACTCCCATACTCTCGCTGTTTGAAGAATCACAGATCCGTTTATGCAATAATAATTAAATTTTCTGAAGATTTTCTTACATAGATGTCGAAGATAAAATAGTTGAATACTATTATAACGACTTACATATCTGACTTACAAAAAATTGATAACGATAACTAGAACGCTACCGCGAGACGTTGAAATAAAATTAAGAAGTAAAATTGGAAATAACATGAGAAAAATAAATATCCCACAAGGAACATACAAAAAATATTATAAACAACAAGATAAATTAAAAATTTATTATCTACAAATAACTTAAAAAACATATACATATATTCAAATTTACCTCTATTTAAATAAATATATACAATTTACCTAACTATATATAACTTATATAATAATCACTAGTAATCACATTTTTGTCTCTCTTTATCCAAAAGATCATAAAGAGCGGTGATGTATGTTTGAGCCATTTGGAGAGTTTCATATTTAGATAACTGCCTATCCTGTCCTAACTGGGGAAGAAACATCCTCAATTTATCGAACGCTTCATTCAAATTTTGCATCCTCCTTCTTTCTCTAGCATTCGCCGCCAATCTACGTTTCTTTAAAATTATTGGAGCCACCGAACCTTTTCTTCTTCTTAACTCGGGATTTGATAGAATTTTATTATCTTCAAGATAATTATCACAACTCGAAACGGAACTCCAATCACCTGGTGAACTATCAGAAGCAGGAACAAAGTACGAATATTCAAAACCATCCACGTAAAAATCCATTTTTTCACAGAGAATTAAATTTTTGGTTTTCTATCGAGAACAAAATTATTTCAATAATGAACCACTACCTGTTGTTTCTTTTATATAGTGCTCGAGACTCCGAAAGGGCCCCTACCCTTAGTAGAAGGTCTCATTATTTAAAATTATATTTCCCAGGTATCAGCCAAAATTATTTTTTGGGGTATCTATAGGTAGATTGTTACATTAGGGAAGTGAAACAAATTTAGATAAATTTATAATGAGCTTTACGGTATTTAGCGGTGAGAACTTAAGTATGTGAGGAGATTTTTTCACGCACGCATACTATTAATTTTTGTACGTTGTACAGGGAAAACCGAAAATAGCTATTTGTATAACAAGGGAGAGAAATGCTACTTTTCCTCCCAACATGAAGAATCATTCAAGTGAGGAAAAGACATTTTACTCCCATGATATACATATGATTTTTCCGACTCTTTCAAATAACAACTCATTTTTAAATGATTTATATAGGAAGTAAGTAAGTAGCATTTTGCTCCCTTGTTATGCAAATATAGTCTGTACAGAAAGTACGAGGAGTAATAAATCATTCATT
>CAJUYG010000840.1:54544-123954 GCA_910591675.1 Galerucella calmariensis | reverse complement strand
AATTAGGGTTTATTACTCCTCGTACTTTCTGTACAGACTATAGCTATTTCCTACAACCACATAGGAAAGTAATGTATATGTTACCGTGAAAGACCGAAATCTGGTGAATGTCGAGATACACCGGTGAATGTCAACATTCTCAACGTTGCTTGACGTATGTCCGAAATATTGTTGAAATTTCATTATTTCTAACTTACACCGGCGATTGTCGACATTCAGGATGCACGCATGGTGTAGGTTAAAAAGAATTTTTTTTTGAAATAAAAAAGGAAAAAAGTCCATAGGTCTTTATTTATTAAATTAATATGGGAAAAGGACTTTGTTGAATTCAAAACAAACAGTAGAACATGAAAATATAAAATGAAATATAAAAAATAAGAACAATATCTTATTTATTGCAACAACTTAAACTACCGTGGCACTTCGAATTGCACAAAAGTTCCTTGCTTCATTTAGTCGTGGAACACTTCCTTTTGCAGTTACAACGTGTATAGCCTTGCCCTCCACTTTTTGAATTAGCAGAAGCTGCTTCTCTTAGCGACATTTTTTTGTTGAAACTTCGTCCATGGAAAGTAACTTTTCTTTACAAATTACGAACTGATTACGGGTGAAAAGCTGCTTCAAGGTACCATTTTTGTTAGCTAATCTATAAAAGTCTGAATCCTCTATTCCAACAACATTCCATTGAATAAAAATTATAATTTCTAATAAGAAAATTAAATTAGGTTAGGGAGTGCTGTCAAACGTTGCGTTAGACTGACGAAGACAAAGCTAACTGAAACAAGGGGCTGGAACCGTCTAAAAACTTGTCGTGACCTGCAGTGTCCGTGATTCACCGGACCTCATTTTTGTTTGTTGACATATACTTGTGAAAGTCCAGATGTATAATAGAATTAAGTATTTGTTCGGACTTTCACCAAGTCATTTGACATTTGTCGAAATCACTACGTTCGGTCTTTCACGGTAACATATATAACACTGTACAGTACCACAGGAAGTGGCTTGAGGAGCGCATGCGGATAATCTGTCAAATGGAACTTCTAATTAGATTTATCTAGGTATTTATTGTTTCGACCCCTACTTTGTGGAATCTACTCATGAAATGGAATTGATTAGAAGCTTATAGTTTTCTTTAATAGTAATTTGAAGCCATAACCGCTTCTAGAAAAAAGAGGAGTAATACTTTCCGAGTCGGTGATAAATGTTCAATATGGCTCCCATTGTTTTGTAAACAATAGGTTGGTGATTGGTAATAGTTGGTAATATCATGACATTCTTGACTAATTCTCCGTCGTAAGTCGTCGATTTTTATAATCAATCGACCTAAGGAGACCCCACACACAAAATCAGGTGTCCTAGGTGGCCACTCAATGGGCCGTCTCCTTCTAATCCATCTATTTGGATAATTATTGTTCAACCAGTCCCTAACTATGGCGTAATGGGTAGTGTTGCTGAGAGTGCAACAAATTTTTATGTAGAGCTGTATTGCCATCGCCGCCCTGTTGGTTCCCAAAATCATGAACAATTAAGGGCTCAATAGTGTCCTCCAGTATATCCAGGTACATTCAACCGTTTAAATTTCTCGGTATAAACAAGGGACCAATAACAGAATATCAAACTATAGTGTTGAATATTCCTCCAGTTCACCCTTTATAATTTAAGCTATACCGGACTTAGAAACTACAATACCAGACCATTATCAATACCACTAGTAAAACAATTAATTATCACACATTTATTATTAACACAAATCTTTCCTACACATACTCATTAAATTTGACATTATCTGTCTGAATAAATTGATAACATAATCTTAGAGTCACCCTTCTAGGTGTTAAAAACGATGTAAATATATAGTTGCAGGTACCAATTAACAAAAAAAGGTGTTAATGCATAACCTTTAGGAACTACGTGTAACGGGTACCTAACTGACAAGAACTTTCTATAAGGGTTGACATCTAAATAGAGTTTTACATGCTTATCAAAATTCAGGTATCACTTTTAGAAGCGTGAATCAATTATTAAAATGTCAGAATGTTTATGTGTTTAATTATTATTTTCAAAGGATTAAAAAATACCGTTAAACTCAAATTAACATTTTCGGATTTCAACTGTAATTTTCTGCTTCGATTTAAATTATTTTATATTTAATATAATTATAAGTGATGATGTTAAAATAATAAGTAAGTCAAGAAATAATAAGTTAATTGGAAAAATCAAAACATCCCTACGAAAAATCTTTGCAATCTGTCGAGACTACCAAAGGATTTTCTGCTCGAAATACACACAGGATTTTTTTTACGATCACACCAAAATAAAATTAATTGCCATTGTTTGTACTTAGCAGTTTCCAGATTGCAGTTTCGTGTACCTATGTACGTAGACAACACTTATTACATTAATGTCAGATATGTTTTAGATCTCCCTATTTCTTATTAAATTATTAAGGAAAATACTGTTGGATGCTTTAACATAATATTAGAAAATCAACTAAAATATTTTATTCTACAGTTTATATTAAAATAACTACTGGCTCTCTCTTATCTATAAATGAAATCAGGCGTGCGCCAAAGTTTCTGCTTAAGAGCGCCAATAATGTCAGTATCTTTCTGCTCAAGAGTGCCAATAATGTCAAAGTGTGACAGCTCGCGGAAAACATCAACTTTGCAGTTGCTTTTCAAGGCACAAAAGACGACTTTCGATAGTGGTCGTGGAAAAACCTATTTATCAGTAAATTCTTGGGAATTCAATAGAGAATTACAGAATTCAACCGATGGAATTTTTAAATACAGGGTGATTTATAAAAAACTTGCATTTTTTAGAGTATCCATGCAATTTTAAAATGAAAAATATATCAATCACAATAAATTCAACTATTTGTCTCACTTTGTATGAAATATTGAAGTATTCAATAGAGTACTCGCATATTTCATATTTTGCTTGGATATTAATTTATAATAGTGAATATGATATCAAAAATTACTAATAATAGAAAATATACCAGTTTCCATTGGAAATTTCTCCCAAATTTTAAAATAAAATTCAAATTTCAATGCACTTTCCGACCACAACCCGAGGATTTCCGAACGCTACCGATGATACGTGTGATGTCATATCTCTTGTGTTTACTTATGTCAATATGGCCGGTATTGCATTAGGTTGTGTGTAGTTTATTGTATTTTAATTAACTATTAATTGCTTCATCGACGTAAAAATATTATTTATATGTTTGTTTGAGACCATTACGTGTTTGTGTGTGCTTTTTTTTATTTCTAAAAGTCAACGTAAAGTGGAAAGTGGACATAAATATTAGATATTTCCGAGGATATTTTGAAACTTTTGAAAGAATATATTTTATTTACTAGTTCAGTGTTCAGTGACGATTCTTTCATATTTTGTCAGTAAAAATATGGCAAGCGAAGGTTTTTTAAAAGCACAAACTGATAACTCAAAGTAGACTCGTTTATGCTGCTTGAATTTATGAAGTCAAACAGCTGCTTCAATGCAGAGGAAATAAGAGGAGTTAAAGCATTATCGTAAGTACGATTCAAACTATGTATTATTTATATAATATATACCAACCAAATTTCGATGTGTGGTCGTAAGAAAATGATGTTTTTATAGTTGATTCCTAGACATATAGGTACATAACCTCAAACTTTTTGAGAAAAAATATAGAAATAGGTACTTACATTAAAATGGTCTTCACAAACAAAAGTAATGCCCTTCTCTCAAGTGTATTTTTGCTTGCGCCACCAGGTAAAGTAACAAATATTTTGTCTGGAGTTTTAATAGAGGTTGATTTACACACTGGAACAATGCAATACTTGGAATACAAAGTTTTTTTTCGGCTTTATCCATTTTTAAAGCTTTCAGAAACAAATCAAATCACAAGAGCTCAGAGCGTGATACACAAATAAGAACGTAAACAAATGACGTCACTCCATGGGGCAGCCATCTTTATGACGTAAAGCGCGTTTTATGATTTTTAAATTCGTTTTAAAAGTGAAGTTTATATTTTTTTGAAAAAATAGGCATGCAAGGTGTTAGGAGACCTGATAAAGCGTCAATTTTCACCAATAACAAAATTTTTGCTTGTGACATAAAGTCAAGTAATCATGAGAATTTTATTCCAAATATTTCTTCACTCAACAATTAGTCTAAAGCTAGCGTTTTGAGAACCAGGATTAAGTTGTGCAAAATAATCATAATAAAATGGATTTCCTGAACGAAATATTACTTCTGAAAAGCCGATACTCTCCCACTTCCAAAACATGTCATGTATTCCTTAGACACTTTTGTTTAGAAGGTCATCCATTTTGCGCAAGAGAAGTGCGGGATCATCCGAGCAGACATTTAATTTTCCTGGTTCTTGAATAACCGGCACCAAACGATACTGAGCTAGGTCCCTAAGCCCTAGGCACAAGTCTCATGGTTTCACCTGTGCGGTGATCCACTACCAGTTTTTATAGTTACCGATCTATTCGGAGATTATATTCACTCTTACTTTTTAGATATACAAATCAGACAATCTGTATGTATACAACGACGATCATCCTATGATTTATATTCAAAATATTACTACTAGGTATGTAAACTAAGAGGATTATGTTGAACAGAGGCACCTCCTCTTTTGATTCATAGTTTTATTAGCCTTAAGCGCCAGACAACACTTCCCATGAAAAGTAAATAGTATATCTTTGTGTTTTAATTTTATAGTTCTATCCAAACATTTTTTTTATTGACCGCCGACTTTTATTCAAGTTTATAATTGATAGTATCTTACCCTACTTCCAGCGTTAGAATTTTTTATGCAGTTTCTACATGTGATTATACCGATGAGATAGAGAATCATTTATGGCTCATCATATCGTACGATTACGCTACAAAATGACAAACCTAGAATTTTTTTAAATTTTATGCATTATGTAACATTTATAATGTATGGTTTATATAGTTAAAAATAAGGTTGAATCATTAAATGGAATTATGGAGATGTATGAGAAGAACGAACTCCATGTCTCAATTTATTGACAAATTTGGAATTGATCCAAACATCTGAGGGCAGAACAGTATTAGAAAATCATAAGCCTTGAATACACTTAGAGTAAATAATTGTTGTGTTCTCTTTACGGAATCTGCTTTGTTCACTTTTGTGTATTCTTTTTAAGCGCTCGCTTTGAACAGTGCAGTCGCTTCCCCCTTATCCCTAATTGCACTACCTCTAGAGGAGGCTCGGTTCAGATTACTTGCTCCGTTCAGAACCTCAAACCATAACGAAAACAAACCAAATTTGAATTAATATTGAAGTGCCTTTAAAGTGTGTGAGGACTTATATGCCAATAATAATTTCATTACAAACAGGATAAAACATCATGAAACAAACTTATCCTATAATATTGGACTTATGATAACATCTGTAAGATCTATAAGCCGAAATATGCAAGAGTTACAGGAAATGCGATTCTAACCTTACCTGTTACTTACAGATTTCATACAGATACGGGCTAGACATATTCTGTCACTGTAAGCAGTACAGGGTGTGGTAGAGAGGGTTGTACATTTATTGTTATAATCATTTTTCATGAATTATTAGTTAAAAAATTGTAGTTTCTAGTTTTTTTGTGATTTTTAAGTGATTATCAAGTTTTTAAGTGAACATCATTGACATTAATATGAAAGGACAATTAAATATTTTTGCCGGTATTCCGTTGGAAGAGGATTAGAATCGGTTTGTACATATTTTTTATGGTATTATTATAAAATGCACTTTCCATTTTTCCAGAAATCATATGAGAATCCAACGAAGACATTTGAGGGATCAATTAAATCCGTTTGATATGCTAGACAGGCATTTTAGAAAAATGACTCGGCTGGACAAAAATAGTGTTCAATTCTTAATTCATAGTTTAAGACTTCATGTTATGGAGAATAATTTAGGAATTCCCTTTGTAGTCAAACTAATAATGATAATAAATTCACAGTCTTTTTAAAATGCATTTAAATAATTGCGCATTTAATTGCGCCATTAGTTCTTCCCACTTTATTATTAAATAATTGGGATCTAAAGTAGGGTTTATTAAATTTTTGCTCATATTTTATTGATACCTGCTGTAAGATTGGACCATTATTGAGACCATTTCGGTTTGAGCGGAAATAATGCTCTACCTTCCGTTGTAAGGACCATTTTTAAATCAATTTCAACTGCAGCGTATTATTAATTTATGTCAAATAGTAACAATTAACTCAATTGTGACAGATACATATTTTGGCTCTATAGCTGAATAGTGTCAGTCAAAATAGCGCTAGGTTAAAACAGCGACGGACAAAATAGCGCTGGACACAAACAGCGCAGGCGCCGCCGCAGTTTTTGCTCTGCGTTATTTTTGTGCGGCGCTATTTTGTCCTGCGTTGTTTGTGTCCAGCGCTATTTTGACTGACGCTATTCTGTCAAAGAGCCACATATTTTATAAGCAACTCCACAGCACCCTCAATCTCGGCATTGTTTATTTTGGTGGATACCGTAAAAGATGAAAAATATAAGCTTCCCATTGACCAACAATTCAATAAAAGATCATGTATGTTATATGACTTTTAATTTAAAGTTATAGCTGAAGATCTAATAATTTTAAACACAATACACACTATCATTAATTGTCTTAATTTTAAAAATCAAGTTTTTTGTTATATATGAAAGTCTTCAAGGCACAAATGACCTATTGCCTTATTGTAAACTGTTAATGAAATGAATCACGTGTGTTCAAATTATGTTTTCATTGGCGAATCTTAAATCTGAGCATAAACAGGCCCAAACAAATATCTTTCTAGGGCATAAACCCTCTATAAATAATATACGGTAACAATTTCCGAAATAAGAAAAGAACCTGTCATAATTTTCATGTGTAAAAACACTTTAACTCAAATTTTAATTTTTCCTTGCGCCCAATGTTATCTATAAACATTAATAAGGACCACACGTCACGTGAGGATCGTCTACTGCTTACAAAAAACTGCTCACCACTAAAATAAGTTGTTCTTGTTAAAAAGCTTTTTTAATTGAGGTCTTAATTTGGAAGTGTAGCTATCATTAATCAACTAAGAAGATTTGCTATCATAAATCCACAATTCCGACATAAGAACAAACAGTTTTAGATCATTAACGGAACTAAAAGGGACCTCTATAGAATCACTGTCGATGCAAATGAAGGGCTAATTTCCAGTGGAGTAGATAACTTTTTTTCTATTTTCTATTATTCCGACTGCTTAGATAATGAACTTTGTCAAATTTTGTATTAAAAAAAAATTCAAAAAATCAAAAAAATCTTGTTAAACATTCTCTTTTTCAGGTTATTGTTTTTCTTCCTACGAATTGGATAATTCGATAATTCCTGAAGCCGTTCAGTCAAAACCGCCTCTCGATATCTTAATCGGTTTCCAAGTTATTGGCTCATAAAATGTGTCGGAATTCAAATGATCACCCTGTATATTCATCTCTCTATCCTATTTAAGTACTAAGTGCTCGTTGTATCAAACACCTAAACTGGGTTAAATGTTTATACTGTGACAGATTGATCTCAAATACTCTATGAACTTTTATTTCCATGAGTAACAACTACGATTCTCTAAATTCCGGCCTATGTCGGAATGTCAGGTAATGAAAGTAATAACCAGCTTTTGGCAGGAATAATGGGAACAGAGCTTGAACAAAACTATATAAAATACATCCAGACATCAACTTGATCATTATTCATAGCCTAAAAAAAAGAATATATTATAGAATCCTCAGACAAAGGCTTAGTATTGAATACTATTGCCACTTATATGGACATCTAGTGAGTTTCGAAAATTCCCTACTGCTCCAATCCGGTCTTCCTAGCCAGGAATAAAAAGTTATCAGCTTTATTTAACAAGGCCTTTATTCCAGCATGTAATTCCAATACATCAACTGTAGTATAATAATCAGTTATTGAGAAATACTTTGTACATTTTCTTTAATGTCCTGTCAAACTGTATTAATGTTAATTTCAATATAAATAAATAAAAACGTGTATCCCCGAAAACGACTAAATTGCTTGAAAGCATAAAATGAAACTATATTTCAAATATTCAAATATTATTGCAGTAGATTTGTAAAAAAATATGAAATTTTTACTTTTCTCCTTTTTATTTGGTCCATCGGAATTTTCACAGCTAAATGATTTTAATTTTTACAGACAACAGTTGTTGAAAAATTCAACCCTCCTTTGTCACCACATGCAGTAACCTTTTTTTTGGTAGCACGTGCGCACGTCGCTGGCCAATTCCAATAAAACACGTGAATCCATCGATTACAAAACTTAACGAAGGGGTGGAAATTTTGAGGTTGACGCTCATAGTAGGTGGTCCCACTTACAGGATTGATAACGGGTTCCACCACGCCTTCTGGGCAAATTTCTCAATATTGATGAATTACAAGAACTATACAATTTTTTTTTATTATTTATTGTGATTGGATTCGATGCTAGTTATTTCGCAACAGAAAAGCACCGAAATAGGAAAAGAGTAATTAAAATAATTCCAAAAATTGCGATTAAGGTTTTACGATTCAACGTCACGCAAGTTTAAACAGAAGCAAAATGATGGATGATTTTGTGGACCACCTGAGATAGCCTCGTAAAAAATATTAATCTATGAATGCAAGAAAAAAAATTTAAGAAGGTTGTGGTGAAGGTAATTACCTACTATTGTTATCAAATAAATCAAATAGGTACCAAAGCTGTAGGTACATAAATTTAATGTAATGGCTAAAGCAGATTAAAAATTAGGATTCAAACGGAAAGAAAATATTTTTTTAAATTTTGTTCCTACAAGAAAAAAAAAATTCGACAACTGGACAATCAATGATATTTTGAAGTTGAAACCGAATTTACAAATGTTGTTAATAAAACGCGTTTGTTCTATGTAACGTTTTATTTGGCCACTATCATTGGAATATTTATATATCTACCGGACGGCGAGTAGCCAGCCCTTTTTCCTCCCCAACATGTGATTCTCGTCGAGAGCCTGTAGCACCGATCACCGCTGAAAGGCAAATTTTCACATTTAATGTGCGACGGATAATCTCCGTTGGTGAGGATCAGTATACACTGATATTGGTCAAATATTTCAATTCTTCTCTCCTATAGATGGAGAAATTAAGAACAAACTATACCTCATTTAAAAACTAGGAGGAGTGATTTGAATTTAAGTTGGCAATTCTGTAGACCTCTGATTGGTCAGATTCAGCCCAGTTTCACACAACACTTTTTAATATTGACATCAGCTGATAGTTTTTAATTTTGATAGTTCTGACAGACCAATAAATAAATTTTGGATGAAAAACCAAAAATATTCTGAAGCAGTGGGTACATTATTACTTTACATTTTTTTTTAAAGTAGTAAAGTCGGTTTAGCGAGTATTGAGGGAATACTGAATTATATAGTGCAGAAAATATTGGTGGAATACCAGGACTTTTGAAAAATAAAATTGTGATGAGTGAATTAAAAATATCGTTCGAAGAACAAAAATGTTATCTGTGCTGGACAAAATTTTGCAAGCTTCAAAGAAACGTTCAGACTTTCTTGAAACAAATTAAATGTATCTGTGTCACCTTTTGACGTGTCAAATGTAGGTACTATTTATTTGTTATATACATATTTGGGAAGAAATCGTCAGAGTTCATCGGAAGAACATGTCATGGAAAATATAAAACAATATAGAAAAGAATGGGTTTGGTAGAAAATACATTATTGGTTTTTGAAGTTAAAAAGAAGGAAGAAGGTATCTCAGAAGTATTTGAAAAGTGGTTTATTACACTTAATCCGGCAACATAAAGATAATTGTTGGTAATGTTTAAATTAATACTGCATATTGCTCTACAATGCTATTAATTTTGTAGTATTGTTATTGCCAGAACATATTATCAATTGTCATATTCTTTTCTATTTAATTGTAATAAATATAATTAAAGTAACTTGACTATCAGTAATTCTCCACCATCAACAATGACCATAATTTGTTTGTTGTCGATGTGAATCTGAATCTTCTTATGTTTGAATAAGAAACGAAACAGGAAAAAGTCTTACATTTTGTTCAATGCGTAGGTACATCTGAAAAATATACTGCAGATCAGAGGAGAAATCGACTTATGATTAATGTCTTTGCTATCAAGGCATATTTAATATATTTGGAACACGACTGTTGACTACGTTTTCGGAACACAGCCTTTAGTAACTAATCTGGTAACTTTTAGTCGTGTAAGGCTTTTCAAATTACTCCTCCTGGTTTTTGAATGAACTATACCAATATGTAGATTCTTTTTCGAAGCGGAGCATGTGAACAGGAAAGGGATATGCAACGTAATGATGTCAATTGCTCATCGCATGGTTCAATTTAATAGCGAGTAGTAAGAATAAGCTTTTTCCTGTGAACCATGAAACGATAAGGTCAACAATTTTAATTTCTTGTGAGAGGTTTACCTCAAACTTTTTTTTTCTAAAGTGCATTCAATGTGAATGCACCTTGTACCTGCCAATTTGTACGTGACATTCCGGACGAAGAGCTTTCTATGAAGTATTTTCTATGAGGTAGTTTCCATGAACTAACTTCCCATGGATTAACATCAGACACCTAGGACCTGTCCGAAGAAACTAAGGAAAGTAAAACAAAGTAAAACAACGTTAAACAACAAACAACGTAAACAACATAAAACAACATTCATTCACTATGATATTAGTTTTAAAATCCTTATACAATTTGTAAATTTAACAACGTTTTCATATTCCTTCCCTGCCAGCATTTCTAGGATTGTTGATAGAGAGTTGTGAGGTGAAAAACAAGTCTACTAATATTATTCAGGGTGGCGCCCACTTACCTTTCTTGATTACACAAGTATAATCTACCCAAGTATCCATCGACAAGACATCCATTACAATGATATTTCTGTTTTAAAATTACATAGTGTGTTGTTGATCGACAACAATCTATTTTCGGCGAATAACAAACAATAACCAAAAATCACTGGCGGCTCCTCCAAGGAGGATAAGGAGGATCAGCCTCCTCACCAATTTATCCAACAAATAGAACCAGAAATATTTTGTTGATTATTCATACTTTTATTTCCTGTTTATTTAATAAGTTTTAAATTTTACAATTAATTCCCCGTTTTCAGTAGTTATTTTTGATTCTGACAACAGTGCCCAGGGGCTAGATTCTACAAGCAACACTCTCAAGAGGCAATAGAGAGAACTGCGGAATACAAGTTACGTCACATTGTGATGCGTATCTGTAATGGCGGGACATTTGAACGGTCTTCAAACAAAAATAGTATCAGTTTTCAATCAGGAGGCTATTTTCACCCATTATTACGCTCACAACATGGTTTTAAGTTATGCATGTAGTTCCATTAAGGAAGTGCGAATTTTTCCTAACTTATTGTCATTTTCAAATCCACCAAACGAACGAAGTATTTCATCTATGCGACTAATATTTCTATGGTGTTCCAAATATTTCCGAGAAGATTTGCCAAATTATGATCTTTGTAGACAGGTACATAACAGGTAGATATATGACATAAAATGATTTAGAGTCGGAACTATTTTAAAAGTGCGTATCAAAAGAAAACCGCAAAAATTACATAAATTTTGCTAATGTTTGTGGGTAGATCAAATTAAAGAGACCGGAAGAAAGTATAGATTACCTATAATTGGGTAGTTGAAAGATTAGATGTACTACCATTCAAGGGTGTTTTTACCTACCTACCGCCTTTACATTATCTTTGTCGCTGATTCTTACGGCGACATTTTCATACATAAAAAGGTTTCTTTGAAATTAAATAAGTATTAGAGTGAATATGTTATATTCTCTACAATTAGGCCAAGGAATAGAACATGCAAGTATAGTAATTTCTGACACAGTTTTAAAAAGTGAATAGGTGATTATTATGAAAACATAAAAAGTTCATCCAACCTTATTTAAAATTATAAATGATCAAATTTATTGTACATACCCAACTAGCAAAATGGAATTCTAAGAAGACTGAATTGTTGTATAAAAGTCAAAAAGCGTTGTTTCAAGGACTTTTCATTTTTATTAAGCATTTGGTCGCGATAATTTTGTTTTTTAAAGAAAATTGTTGTATTAAATGATTCAATAGTGACTTTCACAACATATGCTTTAAAATGATATAATACCTTATAAGCAAGTTTATAGAGTATCAAAAATATCATTTTATAAGACTTTTATACCTATTGTATAAGAGTTCTATAATATACTATATAACCCCAAAACATCAAAGGATTTACGCCGGCTTTCGCTTCTTGTTTGGCGTATTCTGTGATAATAATCAGTGCTAATTGTCACCATGACACTGCTAGAGAGGCCACGTCTTGTCACAATTACAATGAAATCACGGGTTGGCCCATCTTTACTAATGAGTAACAGCTCCATCATCTGGTCTAGTCTCCCTGCACTTAGAGGTTATATAACAGTTTTATTTCCTTGTATATTTGACAAAGAATTGTCATTTTTAATAACTCCAAACTAATGATTAATTATTTATATCTTAAAGTAATCATAGAGATGTTAGGTAGCAAAGGTATTATTAAAAATTTTCACGACACGCCTACGTTTGAGGACCTAATCGTCTCAAAGATTTTAATACTTTTTTTCGAATTCAGGTACGTAACATGAACCCCTTAAAATCATCAGTTCCAACAAAATCTGCCACCAACGACGAAATAACATATTGAAACTTAATAATATGTAGATTACATAACATTCTCATATTCGGTCTTTAAATTATTTAACAGTCCATTGCCTCTACATTTATTGTCTTGTGCTGGGTGAATGTAAATTTAATTACGGAAGTGACAGATTTAAAAGAAAATTAAGAAACATCTAAAAAAATATAAAGCAATGGAAAAGAATTCTCTAAGAATCACCGTTGGAGCCTGCCGAGCAAGTCAAATGGCAGCAAATCCAAATACTGTTTGTTACTTGTTGCCAGGGAGTGGAGTGCAACGAGAAGGCCGACACTTTGGAAAAAAAGGGATCAGAGACTCTATTTATCGGATCTGAACCATTTTTTGGCATTGCGGAAAGCACTGCTAGATCAGCCAGAGCTACATAGGCGGAGAGGAAACTTACACGTACTTGGCAAGCATACCGGGGCTCTCTCACTCGAGGGCGTTCATATACCACCCTTCGAGTACTAAAAGTACGCAGATCCTGGATTGAAGTAGAACAAACCTACACATTCTGTCGGGACTGCTTATAGGACATTGTCGATTAAATTACCACCCAAAGAAGATGAGACTGGTTCAGTCCTCGGACTGTCGGTTCTGTAATTTGGAGGACGCAACTGTGGAGCACATACTATGCTCTTGTCTAGCTTTGGGCAGGGTAAGGTATAGAAGCATAAGCTTGTGGGGTGAATTGAAATCCCTAGGGGTGAGCCACAATAGACCTAACGGGGGCGCAATGAAGGTGGCCAGGAGGTCCCACTCACATAGAACCTAACGAACCTTACCTACTTATTGTCAAACCATTTCCAAAATATACCCAAGGATAATTATTATTTAGTTGAAGAGGTACCGATTCAAAGATTCTGCTTACAATAGGATTACTTAATATACTCTGGCAAACTGTATGTCATATCTCAGGCACTACAACAGTTACTACAATAGTTGTCTTTACCGATTCCCTTAGTGCAGTACAGAGTATTCAAAAATTGCATTATATAAATCCGATATGAGTACAAATGAAAAAATACCTTCATGCTGTACAAACTTCAAATAAGAAGGGGAACATTGCTGACTTAGATGTTGCGCCAGGCATCGATTCTTAACGGAACTTCATAATTACGTATTCTGGAAAGTGATGGAGCATGAAAGAGGAAACAAAGACACATTGATGCAATATTTCTTGTCTAATCATAAAACTGAATTTTTTTATAGACACGATGCGCGTATTTGAATCTTTCATGTGAATTAAATAAAAGTTTTCAATAATTTGCAAATACAAATATTGTTATGTGATAATGATTAATAATTATGACATAATACACCGATCGCCGAGCAAGGTCCATCATTCCTCTTCACATGAAAAATCTTCGAAAATTGCTATTTATTATTATTTCAGTGAATATGAATTGAACAGAAAATAGTATGAACAAGTGAGGTTAATTGTTGACAGCCATCCTTCCATTGACGTTCTATAGAATGATGTTCCCTGGTTTTCAAGAATTGGGTCTCCAGAGGGGATGCTGCCTGCAGTTAAGCATTAGACGAAGCGAAAATTATATCCGTTTTCTTTACTCAGCACTGTCAAGGACGACAGAAAATTTATTTTGGCGCTGTAAAAGTGTTGGTTTGAGTTAGTTGTGTTTTTTGGTAATAAACAATAATCAACTCAGAAGATTACACAGTAGTGATAAATAATGAAAACATACTATCCAATGAAACTGGAAGAATATGATTAGAAATTTAGGTTATGTGCCATCCCTAACTTTATGCGTTACTATCAGACGGCCTATTGTTCATTTAGTATCACATAAAAAAGAGCACCAAACAATTAGTCGCGTCAATGAAGCCTTTGCTTCGGAAGTCCTCAAGAACAGCTCCGATTTTGATGAATTTTTTTATATTATTGAAAATCAGAAACCTCTTAGAGCGGGGACGGAACTATTTATATTGTTTAAACAATATCAACGATATTTATATAAATTTATATAATATTGAGTGGAGTCAAGCCGATTAATTGTGCAATATGCTATAGATTGTTCCTCTCTTCAAGTAGTTGTTGTAGCTGAAGATATTGATGTGTTAGTTTTATTGATGGCTTCAGCACCTCATGACAAAGAAAGGTTTTTTTCAAAACCACTAAAAAATAATATCTTGCAACGAGTTTACTCAATAAAAACAATATTAGAGAAATATCCAAATATTGAAAAACCCATCTGTTTTTTATTCATGCATTCACTGGATGTTTTACCACATCCGCTTTCTATAACACAGGAAAAAATGGTTTTATTGGAGTTTTTGATAATAATCAAAAATTACATGCAGCAGCTGAAAATTTTATGATTGAAGAGCAAAATGAAGAAGTGCTTTTTAATGATGTAATGATGGTATTGATTGTATTCTGGCAATGTATGGTGCTAAAACTGCCAAATGTTTGAATGAACTGCGATATAAACGTTTCATAGCATTAGCTTCAAAAAATAAAAGCGTACAACTTAATTCCTCACCTCCGACAGAAGATGCAGCAAAACAACATATTAGAAGAGTCTATTTACAAGTTCAGCAATGGAAAAATAATTCATCGATACCACCTGAAGAATCTGGTTGGCGGAAAGAGAATTATTCAAAACCAATCAAAATGACACAACCAGCAGCACCTGACAACGTTTTAAAATTGATATTCAGCGTGTGGCTGCAGAAAAAGTGGTCTTCACTGCTCACCAGCCTGCATAGTTTGCAGTGGAAATGAACCGCCCACCACTTGAAGAAGATGAAGAAGTCTCCGAAACGCGAAATGAGAATGAAAATTGAATGTACTTTTTTTTGTATATAAAATAATGAATTTTCTATGGTCAATAAAAAATTTATATTTTGGTCCACAAATTAATTCCATGTCATTACTACACAGAACAAACTTATGGATAATTAATTGTTTATAACATTCAATAATATATTTACAAGTTTTTAATGGATATTGTATAGTAGAAAATTTTTTTGTGCATAAATATCATAGATATTGTTTAAACAAGATAAATAGTTTCGTCCCCACTCCAAGAGGTTTCTTATTTTAAAGAATATAAAAAAACAAAATTTTGAAAAAAAAAACATCAACATCGAAGCTGTTCTTGAGGACTTGACTCTAAATACAGAGCCAGTAGATCGGCTGTAGTGAGATAGTGAAAGGATGCATCCTATGAATATATTACCACCCTGTACATTTAAAAAGGTATATTACCTTATTGGAACTTGGGCTAGTTTTGTAAGCATTTATTGTTTTATTTCACTCTATTCATAATATTTTAAATAAACGTATGTTGGTGAAATGACGTATTCTTTGAACACTGAATTTTAATTAAGTTAAAAACCTCAACTTATCACACGGTGTAACCAAGTAATTCTTCATCGAATAAAAGTGTCAAACCAAATACATAGTTCAGATACAGATCAGTAGGTGTCTCTAGCTGTGCTCTTTTTTTTACTGATATCAGTTGTTAATTTAATACAATATCGATGGCAAAGCATCGTATCCCCAAGAGCTACAATTCTTCAGTGCAAATAAAAAACCTCCTGGTTTCGATAGAACTTAATGTGAAGGTCAACTCAATGCTTTGAGTGGCGCCAAAATCGGTTTTTTGAATATTTGGTGGGCTACGACGTTTTTACTTAAGCCATCGATTAATCTAAGGTTAATCTTAGGTTAATGATTGTGTTGTTCACGTGTCATTTTAATAATTATTAACATCTACAATGTATGTTAGAATGATGTAAGATTCGTCTTTATTTATTTATTTAAAATAATTACCAAATGTAACTACTGTCATTCTTAAGCCGCGTCCACATTATGTCGAATGGTGTCGATCGACATGGTCGATCGATAATCGATCGACAATCGACTATTGTAAAACTGCGTCCACATTATGGATCGACAATGTCGGGCGACCATCCACACTGGATCGACATTGTCGATCGACACCATTCGACATAATGTGGACTCGACATAATGTGGACGCGACTTCACGATGACACTCTAAATATCGAAATAATTATCAATTTTAAATTTTCATATATTTTTTATGAAAGTGGAGTTAATTACAAACTTTCAGTTCAATTCAAAATAGCTCTAAATTCTGTAAATTTTCTATTAATATATCCCTGAAAACAAGCACTTCACCAGCCAAATTGGTCGTTACTAAAACATACATTTCAACCAAAAAATTGTACCTATCATGTTCAATATGCAATAAATATATTCAAATATTGATTGACACATCTGCTGTGTTTATCCTTCGTAGTTCCAGAATATTTCCCTTAGAAGAATCACAACTTCGCTGGAATATTATTTGATGGCTTCATAATTTTTTTTTATCCAATCTAATTAATTTCGAATGATCTACTTCTAAATGTATCTATAAAATGAAATTAATCGTCCCGCTTATGAAGACACATGTTCTATCTATAATTTATCCTTCCGAAAATACTCCTAGCTCTAAAATAGAGTATTTTTATTAGGGCATTTAGAGGTAATGAAGCGAAATTTTTTAGTGTGTTCATCGATGTAATTGCTCGATCAACTGCTCAGATTACTTCTCCTCGTCGAGGAGGTCCTTTTTATCAGAAATTAGATCGTCTGACATTTTTAGGATGTATACATATTATGTTAACGGGATAGTGTATTTTGTTTTGGCTCGGAATTCATCGGTCAAACAAGGGTAGGTAAACAATTTACATAAAACGGTCCCAATTTTTTACGCTTGAACAACTTCAAATAAATAAATATTTGTTCAGCTTCTTTTTCGACGATAGAAGATGTCTTTTTATTCTGCATTATTTTTAGAATATGATGCAACCTTTTAATGGAGTGTGGCATTAGTAACCAAAATACAAAATTACTTCTCACATGTCTATAAAGATATTTTCAATCTCCCGAAAAAGCAATGTCTGGACAAAAGTTAATCAAGGCAGAAGTACCACAAGAAAGTATCACCCCATATCGTCACCTTAATTATAAACCCACCTAACTCCGCATTTTATCTAAATCAGTATTTAAGCGACATTCACTATAGGTAAATTAAGAAATAATAAATCTACTAGCCCCGATATAACACGTTGTCTGTGTTATATCGGGGCTAATACTAGAGTGCCACCAAGATTTAGCTAACGCCACAACAGATAACAATATTATCTTGAGGTGGGTTAACACCGAGAGAAGAGTTATTTATAGACAAATAAACTGATTTGTTTGACCTCCCTTTGTTTGAAACTAACATTGCTTATTTATTATTAAGAAGCCATATTAACGTGAAAATATTGGGAAATTTTGATATAAAAAAATGATTTATATGAGTGTA
Source organism: Galerucella calmariensis (assembly GCA_910591675.1). Taxonomy (NCBI): domain Eukaryota; kingdom Metazoa; phylum Arthropoda; class Insecta; order Coleoptera; family Chrysomelidae; genus Galerucella; species Galerucella calmariensis. The sequence continues at coordinate 105,847 of CAJUYG010000840.1, read as the reverse complement.
ATTTCTTTAATGTGAAAAAATTTGTTCTCCTTTATGCACATCTTCATACAATTATTTGGCAATTGAAACAAAGATTTCTCACCCCACTCTTCCCTATTATTCAGTAACGGTCACCACCTGTATACGTTTGGCGTCAATCTGCATGTGAAATTAGATCAGTTTTTGCTATTTTACCAATTATTTTGTTTTTGTGAAGTATGTGGTTAAAGTGCTGTGGACAAAAATAAGTTTAATAATAGAATGAATGAATTGTTAAACTCATGGCGATTACAAGAATTGTGAGATATCTTTGAAGGTGAGGAAATAAATGACAATTATATTCAAGTAGGTAGAAGTAACAAGCAAGCGAAATGTACCTCAAACATACACATTTCTCAATTAAACCTGTCAGATCTACTCCAAGAACTCCAAAAAACTACTATGGGGAAAGCATTAATGAGCACACTTAAGGATAGACAAGGAAATCTTGTGGATACCATTGTTGGTTATGTTTTAGACCATGTAGGTATGTTTAATTTCAACAATGTGTGGTTTCCATTTTATAAATGGATGACTAGCATAATATTTTCAGGCTACTGAACCCGAGAAAAAAATACAGAGGAAAAATTATGTTTTTCTCTACATATATTCGCCGGAAATGATTGGTTTTCTGTAGCGTAAAAGTTAAATTCACCTAAATATTGACAGGACAGAATAATGATAATGAGAAGAAGAGAAAAACAGTTACATTGTTATTACAAAGAATTTATATGAGCCGCGCCACCCTATGTTTATCAAGGGATTTAAATTAGAACATATGTCGAACAGATTGACGTTGATGTATCAAGAGTATTCTAGAAAAAAAGGGTCAGATATTCACTTGTCTTGGCGCGAGCTACCTGCCTTTTAGGAATAATGGAGATTGTAACGGGTTTTATAGTTTTCATTCATCTCCGGACTTGTCTGGTAAAAATAATAAAAATAAAAATTAAAGACTCTGTCGGAGTTTTTAAGTGACCACCCTTTTGTGCTTGTATATTCGTTTATCATTAGATGATATTATTGAATCACCAACTGCGGTGGGTAATAATGAGGTATGGATATAATTTTGTTTAATATAGGCCCTTGTATCATTTAAACAATTTTTATTAACGAAACCAAAATCCTTTTTTTATACAGGGTGGTCCTTAAGTAATTGTACATAGAAGTACAGTACAATCTTCACTTCAAAATATTGCGATTCAAACCAACAAGCCTCAATAAAATGTTAATATTAAGAGAGATACAGGATGAACATGAAATTTTAATTGTAAGTTTTTACAATAACTTCAACGCTTTTTGACGTATATGCACAAAAATTTGAGGTTGGGGGTTTTTTGATATGAGAAATCATAATTTCGTATCTATTTCGATGTATTTTGTAGAGGGCGCCACATATGCCACGTGTGCGGCATAAATGTACAAAAAACTTTTTTGCCTTTCACATTAGCGCTACTTTTGTAAAAAATAATTGAAGCCACATCATTACAACAAATAAAAGGTATAATTGTTAGTTTGTACTGTACTTCTATCTACAATTACTTACGGGCCACCCTGTATATATCTGCGATCCGATCAATTTATGACCGATGAGCAAAAAAAACTTCACTCTTTTAAATACTCTAACACTCAATAAATTGACCAACAGGACTTAACCAATTGGCGTTGTCGAGGAACCTTAATTTACTAAAAGGATTTCTTATATGGTACAGGAAGAGTCGAGTCTTTGGAAGCAAAGCAGATACCTAGTCATCAGCTCCTCACCAGCACTGTTATGAGTGTATATTGGATATTCCCATTTCTGTCAGTCTTAAAATCTCCAGGTTATTAAAATGAGTTGAAAATCCGAGATGTCCTTCATTTTAATTCAGCAATCACTTAGTAAGGTCGTCAAACAGAGTCATTTTGACCTGGGGCCGGCGCATCGAGGAGTGGAGAGCAATGAGGAGGCCGACATTCTGGCAAAAAAAAGATCAAAGACTTTAATTATCGGACCTGCCAATCAGCCAATAGCTACCTGGGCGGAGAGGAAAACCTACACGTACTGGGCAGACGTACTGGGGTTCTATAACTCGAAGGCGCTCATATACTACTCTTCGAGTACATAAAATAAGCAGATCCTGGAATGGAGTAGAACAAACCTACGCATTCTGACGGGACTGCTTACAGGACATTGTAGACTAAATTACCACCTAAAGAAGGTGAGTCTGGTTCAGACCTCGGACTGTAGGTTCTGTAATTTGGAGGACGAAACTACGGATCACATACTATGCTCATGCCCAGCCTTGGGTAGGGTAAGGTATAATACATTCGGTTTTAGTACCTTAGAGCCGAACGACTTCAAAAAAGTATCACCACTTCGTCAGAAGCACAGGCTTGTGGGCCCTAACGAAGGTCGCAGTTAAGGTCCCACTCACATAGAACCTTACCTAACCTAGTAAGGTCGTCTCTACCTCTGATACAATAATTACAGTGAAGCAGTGTCGAACGCGGATGGTTCTCTTGGATGGGAGACCACTGGAAAAATACCTTAGAGCCCGCACTGCCTGCAGCGCAGCCCTTTAGGGTGAGAGTTCAAACTTGATATTTCTTAGGACTTTGTTTTATTTATATTCGAAACTAACCTGAACAAGGTGAAAAATGATCAGTGAGCTTTGAAATAAGGGCATTATACAAATGAGTACGACGTATAATGTAGATATGCCGTCTTTCGGAGGAGGTCTCTAGTCCATGGGTGTTAAGCCCGATAAAGTTCCCTACTATGGGATGGAACATTAGTGGGTTCGGCAAAATTTTCGATTAGGGGTAGTATTCTACTGGGGGTCTATTTACTAACAGTGAAAGCTCCTACGAGAGTACACACTTAATAAAGTGCGCATGCGACGTCTCTCGAAATTGCAAATTATGATATAGCCCGCATGCGCACTTTATCAAGTGTGTACTCTCGTAGGAGCTCTCACTGTTAGTGAATAGACCCCCTGGCGTCGGTGATTAGCCTCAGTCGCAGAAATAAACCTAGAGAAAAAAACCCTTGGATTTGAATGTCAGGTTGAATTTGATGATATAGAACCCAAGGAATGCATCCAAGTCCACGACATCCATAAGTTAATTGTACTAGTTTCGTGAAAGTTCTAAGATGTCCATTCTAGCGGCGATTATCGAGTATGGGCCTTATTCTACTTGTTTTTCACATGGAAGTCGATGGCGAAAACAGGTCTATCAATACTTTAAATTACAACGGTCAAAAAATATTTTTTCTTGGGTTTCCGTTCTCATGCTTAAATTCTGATTTTAGACATTAAAAAATACTTACATATTCATATGTAGTTCGTAAAAGTTGTTTTGAACTGATTTACAACGATGAGTATAACTTAATTTGAATTAATACGAAGAATATTCACTTTTAGACATTATTTTTTTATTATTTCACATCTATATGTTATTGTTTATCACAAATCTTCAATAAAACAGACTCGTGTATCCGAAAAAATGTTTTCTAATTATAATTTACAGTGTAGAAAAAATATAAAAATCAGTAATTTTTGCCGAAAAATTGAAGTCACTCTAGTTTCTACAAAAGCAAACTTTAATAAAAAAAAAATTTTCCTTATTTTTGTCTCGTAGTGGAGAAACCAAAATTTTACAGGTAGCAAGCAGACCCAAAAATCGTGTTGACCGGTGTTATTTTTCATTGAAGCAGGAGACGATTTGTTTGAACACTTCGTACATACTTAATTTATGTTTTATAATAATCATCTGTTTTAAAAGGAGTTTATTGATGAAATTTTAGAATAGAGTACACGCATATTTCATATTTTGCTTGGATATTAATTTATAATAGATAGTAAATATGATATCAAAAATTACTAATAATATGAAATAAACCAGTTTCCATTGGAAATTACTCACAAATTTTGAATTGAAATTCAAATTTCAATGCACTTTCCGACCACAACCCGAGGATTTCCGAACGCTACCGATGATACGTGTGCATATCTCTTGTGTTTACTTATGTCAATATGGCCGGTATTGCATTAGGTTATGTGTAGTTGTGTGTTTATATTGTATTTTAATCAACTATTAAATGCTTCATCGACGTGAAAATATCATTTATATATTTGTTTGAGACCATTACGTGTTTGTGTGTGCTTTTTTTTATTTATAAAAGTCAACGTAAAGTGGAAAGTGGACATAAATATTCGATATTTCCGAGGATTCTTTCATATTTTGTGAGTTAAGATATGGCTAGCGAAGGTTTTGTAAAAGCACAAACTGATAACTTGCCCAAAGTAGACTCATTTATGCTGCTTGAATTTATATGAAGTCAAACAGCTGCTTTAATGCAGAGGAAATAAGAGGAGTTGAAGCATTACCGTAAGTACGATTATATAATATAATATATACCAACCATATTTCGATGTGTGATCGTAAGAAAATAATGTTTTTATGGTTGATTCCTAGACATATAGGTACATAGCCTCAAACTATTTAAGAATAAAAATTACCAGCATAGAAGTAGGTACTTACATTAAAATGGTCTTCACAAACAAAAGTAGTAGTATTTGTCGAAATATCGTATTTGTTTCGACACATAGCTTGCCACCATAATGCCCTTCACTTAAGTGTATTGTTGCTTGCGCCACCAGGTGAAGTTACAAAAATTTTGTCTGGAGTTTTAATAGACTTTGATTGATACTTGAAATACGAAGTTTTTTTCCGGCTTTATCTATTTTTAAAGCTTTCAGTAACAAATTAGGTCACAAGAACTTAGAGCGTGATACACGAATAAGAACGTAAACAAATGACGTCAGTCCATGGGGCAGCCATCTTTATGACGTAAAGAGCGTTTTGGCGGACTTTCAAATTTTATGATTTTAAAGTCGTTTTAAAAGTAAAGTTTATATTTTTTTTGAAAAAATGGGCATGCAAGGTGTTAGGAGACCTGATAAAGCGTCAATTCCCATCAATAGCAAAATGTATGCTTGTACCCTATTTTGTTACTTATCCATATTTCGGTAATAAAAATTTTCACTTTTACGTTTTAGCTTGTTTCAGCCTTCAGATTCATATTCGCATCAAAGGGGCTTCAATTTTCAGACAGCCGTATAGGGTTTTCACTAGAATGTTCAAAGTAGAACTTTACCATTTAAAAAAGTATCCTCTGACCTTAATTCGTCCAAAATTGGCGAAAAGTAGATTACGTAATAACTTAAACAGTCTAATAATCTCAAATTATCTAAAATACTCACCTTCATCCTTTTCCAATCCTATAACGTGATTTAAAAAAATCCCGTCTAGCCTTAACTACTATTTGCTTTTTGGAGCTTCTTATTGAAAATTTTTTTGCAACCATTTAACGATCTGTAAACTAGATTAAATTTTTTTAATAATAGTTCTAAGGTTCCGCTCTTATAAACCCTATATCGTCGAAAATAACTTCATAAAATTTGATTTATAGTCAATCCATTTCTAATATCCGATCTTGAAGTGAGATTGTCCGAAATTATAGGAATTTCGAAGACGGCTTGTTAACTCCGATAGTGGGAGATTCGACACTGGCTAAATTATCGGGCAAACCTTCTGGCTATTCCGATCAGAGAATCAGATATACTACATTTAACATCATACTTAAGATAAATATTGACAAAAGGGATGGACCTGGTATTTTTTGTAATGGTTAACCAACCGTCTGATATACGCTATGGTCAAAAAATATCTAGCGTTCTCAATTTTAGAAATGTTGCTACGAGTTTAGCAGATTGTTCGTAAAATTCTTCTTGATAACAACTCTCGGCTTGCTTGGGAATACCCCATAATAACTTTATTCAAAATACAGTGGTAAGGAAGGAAACATTAGTTATTTATACTATTTGGGATGTAAGTAACATACACTAACCGAGATGGATTTTGCGCCCTAGCGAAAGCGATAGCGTCCTTGATAAATAAAAAGTTATTTGGCTCTTGAGGATCAGCTACCAACAATTCTGAGGTCCAAGGCCTAGGCCTCATGGATCTCATCTGTTTAATGGAAGTATTTATCAGATATGATACAATGACAATATTTTTTCACTATACTTCAAGAATCAGAAAATTTGAGGCGAAAAAACCAAGTCTAATGCAAGTCTACAATTTGAATCATCATTGGCCACAGGCCATGGCAAAAGTTGTAACCAAATGTCACTTTATTGTGAACAAAATGTAAGGTTATCATGAATAATTCATGTCAAATTCGATTATATAAATATGTACAAAAAAGCTATTGTATGTTTAAATAATTCTCTATTCACATTTGAGCACGAACTAGGCTATGTTCATAAACTTACTCCAGTGAGTAGAGAAGAGTATGATCACGTGATTAGAAAAGAATGTTTGTTGATTACTCGGAGTAACCGTTCAGAGGCTATACCGGCCGGAGGCAAATCAAATGTCATTGTGTTGTGTATATAAATTTGGGGTTATATTTTTCATTTAGAAAATAGAAATTAATTAACCATGGATGAGTTGAAGAGTAATAATATTATCAACAAAAATAACCTGGGCACTAATCTAAACTGTCATAACTGTCAGAGTATATTATACTCCCTTAAAAAGCGGAGTATGCAGAGTTTACTCCGGGTAGGTTTCTGAACGTTTATAAAAGCATACTCTATACTGGTAGAGTAAATTTATGAACGCTTCGGAGTAAACTATCCTTACTCTGAGTAAGTTTATGAACGTAGCCCTAGTCAACAGAGCTTTTGATATCGAGAAATACCCTAATAATAATGTACTGGAATGTGAGTAAAACTTGATGTGAAAATATTTACAATAATAAAATTTTACTTGGAAATTTATATTATTAACAAGAAAAAACCAGCATGGATTTTGTTTATCAAACTGAATAAATAATAAAAATAGCATTTAACTTAGTAGGAATATAATACTCACTTAAAATTGAAACAACAAACGTGGAAAATATGTACCTAATAAAGATTGAGGTTATGATATTTTCGTATAAACACAAAACTGACAAATATCGTTGTCAGTTGTATCAAAAAAGCTGTGTTGAACGGGCGGCAATTTAACCAATCATTAGGCTGCAGTAATGCCAACTTAAATTCAAATCGCTCCTCTTAGTTTAAAAACAAGGTATAGTGGTAAGACTTTAGCAGATATGACCTATCCGTCATTTAACTGGACACTATCGTTTGAATCATCGTATAGTAAAGACTGTTGGTAGATGATCAAATATTCCCCACATCCCCTCACAAACCTAACCTAACCTGCGTTAGATGAATAGATTTTATACATATTATGGTATTCACTTCTCATAGAACATCTTGTAGATACCTATTGTTATTTAATGTTTTAACCTTATTTTTTGTTTCAAACATATTTGTAATGAATCCGAACCTCTTGTAATAAGAATTGTAATATTCTTTAAATACAATAAAGTTAATAATAATAATAAATAACCTAACCTAATCCGAAATTTATATTCAATTGGCTATTATTTTTTTATGTGAAGAAAAAATTATTTGTTATTAGTCAGTAGCTCATCATACATTGTAGATATTTGATATAACACCATATTTATTTTTACTGGGTATATCAAATTAAAGGAACAAATGAGGATTATTATTATTTTGCAAGATATACCAGCGATTCAAGTGTTGACAAAATCGATGTAGAAAAGTAAACTAACGAAGCTACCGGAAACCCAGTGACATCATAATAAGATTTGGGTAGATACTTCAGATATAAAAATTACAAATCATCTAAACATACCCATATCACAACGTTCTAGCTTCAAAAGAATATAATTAAGAGGCTGTTCACATCATAATACTTGATCGAACTTAAATATAATGTAGCGATGAAAGTTTTATTGGTATTTGATTAATTTTTGAATATGTTCACGATTGGTTGCCTTTCCATGGTCTGCTTGAGTATTTGAAATGTTTTAAATTGTAGTTTGGTACGAAGTACGAGTACCGCAAGAATGGAAGCATTAATAACACCAATATATAAGAAGGGAGATAAATATGATTGTAATAACTAAGAAGGAATCAATTCACTGAATGTTTCTATGAAAACTTACGAACAAATATTAGACACAAAAATTAAATCAGTAACAGAAAATAATCTAGAGAAATGTCAAAGTGGATTTAGAAAGGGAAGGAGTATTCAGGATCACATATTTACACTAAAGCAGATCATGGAGAAGACAATAGAGCGAGACAAAGAAGTATATTTAGGTTTTATTGACATGGAAAAGGTCTTTGATCGAGTACCAAGAAATAAACTATGGAAAATACTATCAGAAAGAACAATAGAAAATAAAATGATCAGAGTATTGAAAAATATATAGTGAAAACACTAATTTTGTTATACACCAAAATACCGTCTCAGAAGCTTTCACAACAAAAGAAGGATTGAGGCAAGGAGGAGGTTCAAGTCCCACACTGTACACAATATATATTGATGGGATAATAAAGGAATGTAAAGTAAAAGTTAAAAAATTTAAGGTAGGATACAGATACATATGGAAATGGTACAAGTGTCGGGAGGAGCATTTGCAGATGGTATAGTCATTGTGACTGAAAAGGAAGTTGATTTACAAAAGAACTTAGAGATTTGGAAATGTGCACTGGAAGAATATGGTATGAAATAAAATAAAAACAAAACAAAAGTTATGGCAATAGGAAAGGAACATAAAAACATCAGATAATAGTAGACAATGTTATAATTGAACAAGTAACAAGTTTCAAATATCTAGTAGTAGAACTACAAGAGAACGGGAGACAGGAAGAAGGAATAAATGATAGAGTGCAAACAACATTGAAATTGTACTACGCAATGAATCAGGCTTTTATAAACAAAAAGGAGATATCAATGAAGACCAAATTAAATGTATTTAGGACCATGTACAGACCAGTTTTGACATTTGGTTGTGAATCATGGACACTGACAGGCAGACAGAAGAGCAAAATACAAGCAGTAGAAATGAAATATCTGAGAAAAGTTAAAGGAGTCAAAAGAATAGATAAAGTAAAAAATACAACAATACCATATCCTTAAGTGTATGGTTTCTTATACAATTTCAGGTATCCTCAACTTATAGGAAAAGACAAAATCCGAAGCAAGTAGCAAGTAGTATAAAAATGGAACCGGTAAGTTAATAATACTCAGGTTTGTTCCAGCTGGTATTTATGAACCGATCTGGAATCCTTTCAAGTACCTATTGTATAGTGCGCAAGCTCGAATTTGGGCTGGACATATATCAACTTTATCACCCCTTCCATACTTACAGTTTGTATACCGTCACAAGCAGTCTCAAGAATGATACCTACTATAAAAAGGTGGAGCGCGAAAGGAATACAGCACTTGCGCGAACGATAGGTACTAAGCACGGTTTTGTCGCCAGCTGGAACAAACTAATGTGTACTTTTCAAAGTTTATTGATTCGAACTAAGCCTAAATTGAATGTTAGTGTAGAACGAAAATTAATTATTCCTGATTTGCCAGATCTAGTAATAGTTTACAAAAAGTTGGGATTTGAAACAGTTTCTAAGTCTTGATCTTGAAAAACTTAAACATATAAGAGCTCCCATTCTGCCGCTAAAAGATGCTTTATATTTGCAGCTTGTGTCTCTACTACTCTTGGGAAAAGTAATTGTACTTATGAGTATGATTAGATAATTTGAATAATACATTTGCAAAAAGTAGGTACAATTTCTCCACAGATTTTACTGATTCACCGTTCTGGAGTATTTTCAATTTCTAGATTTACAGACCTATATTTCAACAATTTTGGGCTCTCTTTGCTGAGACCCTGTACATAGAGTTCGATTTATATCTGAATTTTGAGGTACTATTAAAAAATGGCTGTTTCAATTTCGTTCGTTCACTGTGTATAGTCCACTTATCTTAGATCGGCATACAATATTATAGAACAGTATTGTATAACAATAGTGACCACTAACCGCAACTTCCATTATGTGTAATTTCCTCTATTCCGAATCTATCCGCTTAATTTTTGCATCAAACCATCACGAACCGAATAAAGAATTAATTCAAAAAAAGAATATTACAATAAATATATCAAATTTTTCACCACAAAGCGGTCGGGTTGAGGGTGAAATCTTTGAGCAAGAACAGTATAATAGCTTTGCATTGTAATCAACCCCTTGGCCGCTAATTCGCTTCAGGGTGGTCCAACAGCAATAATTGTCCCCCGTAGGGTACTTAATATGGCACTTTTATCTCGGCAATTCGAAACATTAATATATATTTCTCGCCTACAACGGAAATTGCTAAAATATGTCATTTCTTTATAAAAGGCAGCGGGTTATCTTTTCTTGATTATGTGTAAGTTTAAGTTGGCGAAGGATTTAGACATTCTTTACCTAACACCCAATAAAAGCTATAAATTCATCTGAATTTCCAGTAAAAGATTATTTCTATTAGTAATATTTTTTTAACTCCAGCCATATAATATGTAAAGAAGTCATTTTTGGTTGATTTTAAAGTCAGTAAATTAATATTTACTTTCGACCCGAGTGGAAAAGTAATTTCTAAAATACTCTAAATACTCAAAACTTCTGTGTCAGGCAGGACTTAAGCAGTATCGTTGTTCAAAATTCTAAATCATATTAAGCACATTTGATAACTCATATTATGTCATAGAGCCTCTTCATTTTTGAATTCGTTTATTACTAAGTCAGATGTAAAAGGGAATGGCGACTCGTAGTTAATTTTGTAGAGGAGTCTTAGGTGATGTGACCAAAATCTTCAAATATGGAACGCCACTGACTAGCCCCCGGAAGCCCATTTTTCGAGAAACCACGTCCAGTTTGTGCCCAGAAGTTGTCAAAATCGTTAAAAAAGCAAAATTTGGGAAGTTCCGTATTGAAGCACCAGAGGCAAGAAATTTTTTTTGACACGCTTGTTTTTTATTGAAATAATGCTCTCTTGAAAAACAGCCATATATCATTTTTTTTATACATGTTAAATATGACTTTAAATTGAATGATAATTAGTCTGAAAAAAAGCAGACAAACGAAACAGTGAAATGCATCACTTAATTCACACCCATATTCACCCAGACAAATTATACATAGATCTGCAAAATTTGCGAAAACTTTTTTGGTCTTGTCCTTGCTAGTCTGTTCAATTATTAAATCAGAATATAGAGCGGCCTGCCAACCTCTACCCATCTCTTTCCAAAGCTTGTAATAATGAGCCGAAGTAAGTCGATTCATTGTCGATATTAAAACGGGCTTTTGACCCAGCACATGTAAACTTCGGGCATGTTTCGCCCTGAAGACCGTCAGCGTTCGGCAAATTCCGTCTACATTTAACGCCTTAATGTCAACGGTGGGCACCAACCCGCTTTCCAATTTCGGTTTTCGCCGAGTACCTGATGCGGGGGTCTTGAAATTTTATTTAAGTGGAGTACTATAGCATAGTAGGTACATTTTACCTTTTCACATTAATTTTTAATGTCATTGTTCGAATGACCTAATGGTGAAGCCGCCACTAAAAGTGAATGGAGAAACAATGAACAATATTATATGATGTACTAATTTGATTGGAACAAATAAACTAGAAAATAATGTTTAAGTGCAACTTTAAAGATGATGAAGTGGCTTTTCTGCTTATTCACTCTTTCAATTCAAAAAGGTGATACCTGAAATTTATATAAACACGTTTTCCCGTTAAAAACAAATTTACTTATTTTTAAAACTCTTCTTGTTCATGTAATTCCTTGGATGGACCAAATTGTATGTAAGCCGATCTGTTGATCAACACTTTGTTAGTGTTTATTCATTTTATTTATCTTGTAAGATATCGTATAGCCAACGACATGGTCCATTAGTTACGCGGTTTTACGGTACATTAATCCAGTTTTATAGACGATTTATTTTCATTAATTGGAAAAAACTAATTTTTTTGTATTCAGATGCTGGTGCTGTGTTTTCGAGATCAATCGAAATTTTTCGTATGCGATTTAATTCGAATGAAAAAAATCGCACACAATTCAAAGATCGTATTTTTGAATCATCCTTCAAAACGTATTCGTATGCGATAATGATTTGCATCGGCAACACCGGAATTTCGACCATTCCATTTCTCCCTTACAAAAAGAAAAGTCTGAAGAAAGATTTGTTTTAGTGCTTTCTGTATTATTAGACTGATTTTATCATAAATATCCAACTTATAATCAAGTGTTTAATTATATCGATAATGTGTAATCCCTAAATAGGCAAAACAATATAAACACACAACTAAACAGAAATGAGGTTAAAATCGTATACGAAGTTTAATATTCGAATGGTGCATATCCACTCGAGTGGGTACGGATAACCGATTTTCGTGCAAAATTCTTTCAATTTCGTACACGAAATGTAGTCGAGTGATCTCGAAAATACAACAAGCTGTGTTCTCATTTTCCTTTGAATTAGAACTGAATTCCATATGTAATAAAAATATATTTGCTAATTTCAATCATAAACTTATCTTCTTGTGATTTTTGATAGATAAGTAATTGTTAATAATATTTAACGACTTCTTCTATCTCCAACTCTCGATAAATAATTGTAGAAATTCACAACCCTAATTTCAAAGTTTGCAAAGATGCTTATGATCGTTTTCGTCATCACAGCTATTCTGTGTCTAATAAGGGAACACACAATATACCAATATATTTTTTATTTGATGAAATTTAATTTCTATGAAAATTCAAATGTCCTTCGAACCGGATCTCTAGACCTCTATTTTTCATTATCGATATTCCTCTCCCTGTATATTTGTCACAATTGTATAGTCTATAAAAGTTTTTTTTATTATCCTGCTAGTCTATTGTTTACATATAATATTTATTCAGTAAATTGTATCTATTATAATCTAGATTGATTTGTATCGAAGAACAATATGTTCATTGGATTACCCCAATTTTCATTGCAAACTCAAATATGTACGAAGTTAAACAGTTGTTTGTTTGATTTGTTCGAACATATTTCGAGGGATCAAAACAAATGCCTCGCATGTTTGACGGGGTATATTGATTCAAATGAATAACTTCATAAGTTGTTTACCTACGAGCTTATAATGATTTTTCATATGGAAATCGACTCTACAAAGCTTGATAATTAGCTAGAGAACTAGAAATTTGAAAAAAGATTCAATGAAACTTAAGTCAAACCAAAATAGTATATTACGTACCTAGTGTCAAAAACGTTACTTTTTGCGAGTATTTTGAGGCACGCGAAGCGGAACGAGTCCCTCAGGAAACGAGTGACGTTTTGCGAATGTAAAACCCGTGCTAGGAAGAAGAATGGATCAGTAGTGTGGTGGACAAAGAAACTGCAAAAAGGGAGCTGTAAGGCTAAGTAGCACATAAGCGAAACACAAGGTGCTGATTATCGAGAGCATATCAGGGACCTCGAAAACAGAAGACTTAATTGAGCATTGAGCAACGTCCACGAGATATTGTTTTAATAATTAGTTCCAAGTAACTATACCGATTGGAAGCACTGGAGGAGGTGTGAATCCATACAGGCTGATTCAACCTAGTATACGGCAGTGCTGGAGAATACTTTGTTCAAAAGTAATTTAACTGTCAAACTAAAAATTTGATCAAGTGAGCTAAGGAAAAAGATTCCTATTTGGTTCTAAAGCGAGAAGTAATAATTCTCCGCAATTGCGACTTTAAGATTTCATTTGAATACAGGTAGTAATCAGTCATTAACGCGCGGCTATAGGAAAAATTATGTGTGTTTTTCGAGCGTAAAGTAAAGTTGCCGCTTTCAACGTTATTTCCCAAGTGGCAATCTGTTACTTTACGCTCTAAATATCTCTCGTGGAAATTAGATGAATCAGGAGGATTACTCGTTCAAATATAAACCTGTTATTGCTACAAAAGATATCAGTGATAATAATCACTTAGAAATGGTAATAAAAACTTGTCAAATTAAATTGACTGAAATAAAATAAAGCAATGCACATGATTAATAATTATTCTATCCAGTCTACCAATTCCATCATAGAATTATGTTCTAAGTAGAAAAAATAAAGAGCTAATATTTTGGAAGATATTAACTTGAGGTTTTTTAAATTAAACGCTGTAAAAACCATCCACTTCCCCTTTCTCCCTCAACTTCTGAACCGGGAGAGAAGCTACTATGATCAGAAGAATCCGAGGGGTAAACCGCAACCAAAAATTGTGTATACCCCATTGGACATTGGTCTTTAATTGTCCCATTGGTCCACTAATTTGTCTCTATTGGTCCCCTATTTGCCATAATTGGTCCTCCATTGGTCATAATTGATCCTCCATTGGTCATAATTGGTTATTCATTGGCCATAATTGCATTACTCAGATTATCATCGAGGACATCGTCTGAAGAATCCCCGTTCACCTCTTATTCATCCTAGTTCTCGGTATCGGTGGAATATATATATATCTATTTCACTGTCTTCCAGCCCCTCGTCATCGCTAAAACTAGTTGTTCTTCTTCGCTTTTTTTTTGGTTTCTTTTTACGTTTCTTTTACGTTTTCAAAGTTTTTCCCGAAACTTTCAGATTTTTCTGTTTCATTTGTACACCACTTCGGGTTCCACTTTTCACACTCTTGTTGGAAGCAATCGAGAAATTGATATATTTATGTGCCAAGCTTATTGGTGGTGACTTTGCCATTTGATTCGTCAAGAAGCCAACAAAATGATGACTTTCTTATTATTACTGTTTTACCTGTGAGATACGTTTCAATAAACGGGGATTTTTCAGATAAAGTGCCTCTTCTTCAATTCGGTCAGAATAATCTCCCATATTAAACTTTTTAAGACACTTAGCTTGAGAAATGCTGAGAGAACTTTCATTGCCATTATTGAGACCTTCAATCGAAACTTCACTCGGAACTTCATCAATAACCGAATCAAAAACTAAAGCGGAGGCATTGTTGACATCATTAGAGCTGATCGTATATATCTGATCGTATATCTGATCGTATATATCTGATCTAAAGGTTGGTTTTCATCCATTTCTATTCCAACATCTGTTTCTTTCGAGATTTTCACATCCAGTACTTTATCGGGTATTTCGTCGTCTGTGGCTGTCATATCTCCTGGGTCTTTTTTTGTTTGCCTATATATCTACCACATTGACTACATATCTATCATCAGCTAAGAATTAACAAGAGCTAAAAAGATGTTAAAGCGTTCAGTCTGGCAACTCTGACACCGCATCGACCGGTCGAGCAGTCGAGTGTGCGATAGTCTTATATTCTATTGGTTCTTAATTGGTTCTGCATTGGTCATTGATTGGTCTTAATTGGTTCCTAAGAGGTCTCAATTGGTTATTCATTGGTCTTGTTCTTTATTGGTTTCAACTGGTCCTTCATTGGTCTTAATTTATCCGCATTGGTCCAGATCTGTACACCACATTGGTCTCGCGGTTTACCCTTCGGAATAATCCGAATCAGTCATACCAAACTCACACACGGATATCTGATGTCTTCAGGAAATCGTCCCGTTTACCATAGCTGTAATGACATAGTGACCAGCACTTACTGACGGACTGCAAACAATTTTCTGCTACATATTAACAATTTGACCTAACGCCTAATCTCAAGAAAGTCTTACAGTTTCTGAAAGCTTCTAATCTATACCGTGTAATTTAATTTGAAATTTGTAATAATTATAGTAAATATTTGTATCTTTTTTTTCTGTGCCGATGACCAGCGCTGTCGAGGCACGTTAAGTTAAAATAAATAAAAAACTTCGTCGTAAGTTCATAATTTTAGGATGTTTTCTCAAGGTATTAAATACTTCACGAAGCAATGACAAAATGATTTGCAAATATAAGCATAGTATCATTGGCCCACTTCACTTTCAACAACATCGTTCTCGAAAGAACTACTAGTATCCACCACACATGGGGTAATTATAACAGAATTTTAACGCACCCTTGGACAATTTCGCTTAGTCATCTTTTGATTAAGATGTCCCTACTTTCTTTTATTCAACCTGTTATTGAGTAGTAGAAGAGATCTTTTCAACGTTTTCTATTCAAAAACATCGACAACAAAAGTGGTGTTAAATAATTAAGATGGAATTTTTGGCAGATCATTACACGGTAGATCTTCGTGTGAGGTGATTGCTTATGAGAATTTTTTTGAAGTTCGATTAAAAAAATCACAATTCTATACCTAGAAGATGTTGGTTCAATTTCATATTGTAAGGGTTGATACAAACTAAGAGGATGTGATGTGTTATATGCAATACATTTCACAGGGTCACAGAGCTATAAGTTCTAAACAAATACACGATAGAAAAGTTGAGGAATCATCAAAAGTCAACGTACAAGGAAAGTTTAATCCAGAGAGGGAACATAGTTTCACAAACATCACCAAAGCTATGCGTATCGGTATAAGGAGTGAGGAAACATCGCCGATGTCCGTCATAGACGTACGAATGGCGTACGGTATTTTATAAAAGTATTGAAAACGTTTCATGATTACTTATATACAGGGTGTACCAATCTTACGACAAACTTCGGTATATGGGTTATTTTAAGAGATATCAAAAAATGTTATTGACAAAAATAGTAGATGTGTTGAAGGTCCATGTTTTGAAATTATGTCGAACTATACAGAGTGCTGCATAACTCCGTTAAAAACCAAACATATGATTTTTTAAATGGGAACCCCTGTATATTATACCGAATTCGGATTGGTTACATTTTTTTGAAGCTTTTGATATGAGGTTTCGCCACGTTATACAGAGTCCTTCATAAGATATGGACACGTTTATGTGAAAATCAGAGGTAAATCAACGCTCTGTAGCTTGTTGTACGTTAAAGAAAAAAAACTTATTTTGCTAAACAGAGTTTTGTAATATGATGTAATATCTCCGTATCCTATTAAATTTCAATTATATTCTTTCTTGTATACAGGGTGAACGGAAACTCGAACCTGTCATTTTCTTTCTTATTTCAAATGGGACACCCTGTATTTTATAGCAGAAATAGAATCTTCGATTATGTAACTTTTGTCAAGCATTCCCTATACCCAAAGTTTAAGTTTGTCGTAAGATTGGTACACCCTGTATAAAAACTGATTTATACTTTGCATTGAGGGTAAGGTATTTTTTAAAGCACGGTATTTGTTGTAAACAAATAAAGTTGTACTTGAATTCAATATGTTTACGGAATAATTCATAATAAACTTTATAAAAACTAGTGAACAAAGATAAAAAACTTGCTACACATTTAATTATGTTCAATATCGGCCAGCAAACCAAAGTATTTTTATATGGTTAATGATAATTCGTAGCATTTCAATGAAAACTATCCACTCCACATAATTCTGAAAAGGTCACTTTTATGAAAAAATGAAAAATAATCATATGAAGGATGATGTCTTTTTGCTCATATGTAAGACGTTATAAGCATATAGTCAACCAGCTAGGAGTTTCGGATAATTCCAATTGACTAATAGTAACATTTTAATTCGTAACAAATCAGCAAATGATTCTAAAGTATTTCATAAATTGACTTCTCTACAATATGATACAATCAGGGTTCCTGATTTCACTCCTCTCGATTTTTTTGTAAGGGTATACTTGAAAAGAAAAGTGTACCTACAAAAATAAACCACAAACTACTATAAAGAACGGATGCTTATTGAGATTGCAGCAATAACTCAGGTAGAGCTGGCTACTCATCTTCCGCCGGGTTACGAAATAATGAATTCATTCCTTTTATTTGGACCATATTTATCAACAAATTAATTTGTTGCTGACGAAGGGTAACCTCAAATCATTATACTTATTATTAGTTATACATGAAATAGTAGAAGTAAACAGTGGCAACTCAATAAACATGACAATATTTCAACACTTACATTTGGAACCATCTACAGCACAATCTCCATCCCAATAGCTTTTGGACTGCACCATATTTACCATTAACCATCACTAAAAACCGAAATCGACCATTTCCATTTACCGACCGGCGATTGCCACCACATTTATCTCTTAGTCAAAGGCATACATCACATAGTTTCCCTATGATCCTGACTCTGAGTCCACTACGTTAGAGCAACTTCGAGCCAGTACCTGTGTTTATAGAGTAACTCACCTATATACAGGGTGATTAATTAAGAATGTCCAATCTCTGAAATGTAGATTCTAGACCTCAAAATATGATGATTCTGCTCAACATGCCTCATGCAAATATTGCTAGTTTCCGAGATACGGGGTGTTCAAAGTTTAAATTTAAATTTTGATTTTAAGAAAGCGGATCATAAAGTGTATTGAAGTAAATGGTGGGCATTTTGAGCATTTGCTTTGAAGTTTTTTTTATTTCTGTTTACAAATTTGTTATTGTTACATATTTAAGGAATAATAAAATTTTTTATGAAAAAAATAAAATTTATTGAACTTTTTAGAAGCAAATAATTCGATAACCGATTGAGTTAAACGAATCAAAGAAGAGTAACTTTTTTTTGTAGAATTTTAATATTTTTTTATTATTTTAGTTGTAAGTTTATCTCGGAAACTAGCAATATTTGCATTAGGCATGTTGAGCAGAATCATCACATTTTGAGGTCTAGAATCTACAGTTCAGAGATTGGACATTCTTAATCTTAATCATACAATTCGATTAACAGGGAAGATGAGCATTACCTGACAGCCTTGTTTCTACAAAATTCTAATTGGAAAAAGTGTGAGAATCAAAAGTTTAGAATTGCTAGAGTAAGGAGCTTGTCTTAAAATGAAATTGTTTAGCTGCAATCCGGTGCAGCATCCAGATTAAGATTATATCATTGTGAACACCATTAAAAATTAGTTGAAACGAAATAAATATTTTTAAACAGCATAATTTTGAAAAAAACTTGTTAACCTTGTACCTTAGAAGTTAGTGAGTAGTCCAAGTAATCTGAGCATAAAAAGTTTCTAGTGAAATATTAAAATTTCCAAAAAAAACATAAAAATTACTGTACTGGTGAGTTTTTGAAAATATAAAAATAAGTATGAAGTAAAAACGTTAAAAAAAAGATTTTGAAAAACTACAAGTCTTTATTGTCCCCAAGGAAATATATGTGATCACTCACACCACTATAAATACAGGCATACAATGATTTGGAAGTTTGTTTAAGCACTAAAAAATTGAATGATGAACAGTGAAATGTAAAAAGCTGGAAACACCCGAAATCATAAATTGTCACTTCTTCTGAGTTGTCTGGAAAATCTCGTTGTTCCTAATGCGTTTTGGGAGTGTCTTAATATTTGAACAATAATAATTTTCTAGGGAAATTCTTAGAAAATATGCTAAATTAAATAAATGTTCTAAACTTGGGGAAAATTGAGTTTCTTTTTTATTTATCTTTTTATTTTTTATACTTTTTTATTTGTTTTATTTAAAAATATGGTAGACTAAATGAATGTTTTGAATTGGGAAGAACTTTTGAGGTGTCTAAAAATATTAGTACATTTATAAACCGATTTTTCTTTTTATATTATAGAGTTGATGGCATTAATTTTTTATAATCTATTAGTTTTATTTCAATAACTTTCTGTTTAAATTAAAAATCTCAAAAAGTATCATCAGAAATTCTTTGTTTGGTTTCCTTTCTAATTCCCCTAGGTGGTGTAATATTTTATTCCAAAAATTATAATTTCACAATAAAATGATTAATAGTATGGCTGGCTAAATAACCTATGTACATTCGCCGTTCCACCGCTAATAACCAATGTGGTTGATGCGGAAATAAAAATAAAAAAAAATTATTATAATCTGACCGATTTGCTCACAGAAAACGGGGCAGAGCTGAAAAAGCTTCATCTGAAAAATCAAAATCACAAACAAAATGCACATTGAAGTACCTATCCTATTGCTGGGGTGTTTCCAATATTTATTATATTTATAAAATTAGTGGAAATGACACAACCTATACGAAAAAATTGTGAATGTCGAAAACATTTCAGGCATAATTTTCAAATAACAAAAATTGAAAAATAATTAAAACATTCCAAATATATTTAAATAAAAAAATTAAATATAAAAGAAATCGGAAAATATCATTAATTGCTTTGGAAGTTCAATGTTTAAAAAAGAAATTATTCTTAAATTGAAACTATTATTATTTTCACAATTATTTCTATTTTTTGTTATTTGTTACAACATTCTCCTACCTTCAGGCATATCGCATTTCTCGAGCTGAAACGAAACGACACACGTAAAATCTGTAAGAAAAAGAAAAGTTTATTAATTAAATATTGTTTGCATATAAACAGAAGAGAACATTTGAAATGTCTCGCAAAGTATGAAAATGTAAGGAATTGATAAAAAACGATTCTTAAAGAGGATACACTTTTCAATAAAAAAGTCCCAGCTGCTGGAACTCTATATCTCCATTATTGATAATTTTATTTCATTGCTGAAAATGGGCCACCGCCCGTCATTTTGGGTAGGTATATGCGCACAATAAGTTCGAAAATTTGAAAAAACTCTGGGGCATTCCAATCACTTCAAGGAGTTTATTATTTTTCCTTGTTTATTGTAAACTGGAAAAAAATGTTCAAATATTTCGCGTCGTAGAGCCAGCCCTTTTAAGTATTATAAGTTGGCAAAAAACTGCGAATCAGTTATTTATTGTTAAAAATATATATTATAGCAAAGTGTAGGAATTTCTTAAACTTTTATGACGTGTATTAAGGAAGGGCTACACTAGGCGAGATATTTTTACAACAATTATCTGAACAATTTTTTTTAGTTTTCAATAAAGATGAATATTCTAGAAAATTTTGTTAATCAACTATTGCATAATATCTTGTGGAAAAATTAATTCTAAGAATTTTTTTATGCCAATAAATTCTTCAAAGTGTTTAAAATATATCATAATTTTTCCAAAATTTATCAATCAGGAATTAGCACCTTAAAAACTATTTTATTTGACCCATTTGCTTTTGACGAGGCACGCGCATACTTGAATAATGGATAGAGTTCTGGAAGTAAGGACTTTTTCATTGATTATTTTTTTCACTTGTCAAAATCTGACATTTTGGTGGTTTTAACCCATTGCAATACATTATTCTAGCCAATCATTCGTGATTATACTGATAATTCCGCTTCCTCATCGATAATACCTTGTTTACATTGAAACGTCAAAATTTTACTTCGAATTTGACATTATTGACAACTAAAAGTGCTTCTAAGTTTATTGAAAAATGAACACAAACCGATTCAGTCCCATCCCAGGAGAATATTGAACATTCAGGTAATACAAACTTTTAAATTGTTGAAAAAAATAATCTTCCCAAATACAACTCGCTCTTCAAATTTTATCACATAATTTTTTATTTTCATCACTCAAACATGTTTATTTAAGGCAAAAACATTCAAACAAACCGAATTTAGATAAAATCCCTCGTCCTGACGGACTCGTGATTTTATCAATCGGTTTGTTTTCATATTTTTGCTAAATAAACAAGTTTTCGTGGAAAAGAAAAAATTATCAATAAAATTTGAAGCACTCGTGGTATTACCTTTGAAAATTTCCTCCGAAGAATCTTTTTTTTTCAAATACCTTAAATGTCAATACTTACTGCGTGAAATATTTCCATAAATATAACATAAATATTACCGAACTGGTACCAAAAATAAATAAATTTACTCCTGACGATGTAAATGTAATTTATAAAACCTGTCAAGTAATATTATATCTCGGATGAGCAATTATTTATTTTTCGATTTTATTTGATGAGAAATATTATTTTCATCAATCACATTCATATATTTAAGGAATCCCTTTTGAATTTATATACTTGTGTCTACATAAAACAAATTTCTAATTGAAACTATATATCAAATTACAGATTTTCGAAAAATAGAAATCATATAACGTACCTAATATATCCAATATACACTACTTATCACCAACTACTAAAACACAATGTATCTACTTTCTTTGTTATAATTATAAGTTATAAATTCGTTAAGCAGTTTTTTTTAACAGTTAACAAAAAACATCGGATCGTGTTTACTACATTTTATTGGAAAATAATTAGTCACTCCATGAGGTCGATCGATTTAAATTTGTACTAATAATTTCATACAGAGTCGGCGAAACTACATTTTAATTTAGGATTTAAATATACAGAGTGAGTTTTTGATATGAAACGACTCACATTACCTATTTAAATGAATTTTAAGTTGAGAGTCTTGTGATGTGAACGATGTTATGATTATATTTATATTTAAGTGTTGCAGTTTTTGTCAATTTTTCGTTGGCATTTTTGAAAAAATTGCTTACAGTTATCATTTCTTAGAGCATTTCAATTAGGATAGAGACTGATTTATATATATAATCAAAAACCCTTTTTATACCCGAAGGTGTAAGGGTAGAGGTATCTATATCTGTATGTTTTGTTCATAGATGAAATTAGTCCATATCTTCTTATTTTTTTCCATCTTTTTCGCTTCTTCCCATTTTATATTTCTTCTTTCCAGTATTTCTGCAGCTTCTTGGTTCCAAGTTTTCTTAGGTCTTCCTCTCTTCCTTTTTGTATTTACTCGGGCTTCCCACACATCTCTGACTGGTCTGTTGCACATTCTTGTTAAGTGTCTGAACCACTTAAGCTTTTGTTTATCTAATACTTCGAGTATTGGTTCTACTTCCAGTACCTTTCTCATATCCTCGTTTCTTATCCGATCTCTTCGTGTTATACCCTTCACTCTCCGCAAATATTTCATTTCCATTGCTTGGATTCGACTTTTTGACTTCTGTGACAGTATCCAGCTTTCACTTCCATAAGTAAGGATTGGCCGATAAACTGTCTTATACACTGTGATTTGGGTTTTTGCACTGATTTCCTTTTTTCCTATAAATGATCTTGATAATGAATGATACAGTTTTGATGCATTGGTGATCCTTTCATTTATTTCCATATTTTCATTTCCGTTTTTATTTATTTTTTATACCAAGGTATTTAAATACGTCTACCTGCTCGATTTCTTCTTCTTGTATCCTTAAATGAGTTTCTGTATCCTCATATTCAGTGGTCATCACTTTTGTTTTCTGTATGTTTATTTTCAAGTTTTTCCTCTTCAGTTCTTCTTACCATATTTTTAGATTTCCTTGCAAATCCTTTTCGCTGGGTGCACAAATCATTAGATCATCTGCAAACGCACACTCAGTTATTATTTAACCTAGTTTTAACCTGTTGTATCCTATATGTATCTTTTTAGTGTACGTTTTTGTTGCCCTAATGAGGTCATCCATCACAATAATAAACAATAGAGGACTCAGTAGTCCACCTTGTCCAAGTCCGTCTTTGACTCTAAATATATCTGATTTACGAAACTTTAATATACGTAGCTGAGAAATGAGATCAATAACATAACAAAAAATGAAATGAAATGCAAAATTGTAAAGGTACAAATGAAAGGAATAAGTTCATTATCCTGTAAACCGTTTGAGGGGAAAATCCTGGTACTTGTCAATATTTATTTCTAAATGGGCCCTGAAATTGACTCTCATTGGTTCCCAATGATACAATCGAGCCTCAAATGAGTTTCGAAAGTGATGTAACATTTCTGGGATTACTTGTCGACATTTTTGAAAAACTTCCATAATATATGTTCATTTATAAATGCGACAGAGTAATGAATCTTCGTGAACCTTTAAAAATTATTATGAAGATATCATCATGAACATTAATTTATGGTCTACTTCTGTGTTGGGTAGGTATAGCTTCACCCAATATCAGACGTGTATACGGAATGAAATAATGTTTTGAACGGTTTGAATTGTACATTTTCAAAAAATATATAAAATAATTGATTGTCTCTCTTTTCGTTTATTTCATGCGAACAACGGAGTATGACGAATTTTTATTTTAATATTCTTAAACTAATTTATTGCTCTTCCAGATTTCTGAGTAAACTATAGAAGATTACAGTCAACTGCATAATATTACAAAAGTAAATAATTCAATCTTCAAGATCAATCATCCATATTCTTGATGACACAAACATTCTTTTCTGCTAGTTAAGACTACTCTTCAATTAAATTATCTTTAATTTAGGGTTATGTTTTGACTAAGTGAATTCTGGTCTCAAAAAAATCTTAATAGCATATTATTAAGGTCACAAATTATTATATAATTGATTGTTATATTACTTCACTTCGGCTCCGTGAAACCTTACGTAATTAAAGCTAACACGTAACTAGGTAGTCACATAAAAAACACTGCAACAAATAACAGTTTTTTCATTCTCAATAATAATTTATGACTTTCGAGAAGTAGAATATTTTTATTGGTTTAACTTAAATAGTGTTTATAATTTGCTTTTTAATGTGAGATGAGTGATAGAATATAAATTGGTAATGACAGAATCCAGTAATCAGGTTGAATATAGCACGAATAATATTCTTTGGTTACATGGAGTTTAAAACACAGTCCATACGCGACAATGTGTTCTCTAAGAGGAGAACATTATTGAATGGGAAATATAACATGGCCCATAAGCGACAATGCGTTCGAAGTTCGAAAGGAACATTATGAATTCAGTGTATTACTCTTTTTCTTCAACAGGACAACATAAACAGTGACATAATTATTTATTTGATTGTGTCGTTCATATCTCAAATTTCAGCAAATTAATAATTTCGTGCGAAGCTCTATGGTCAACTAATCGAATAGTACTTAGTGCCATTGATAAGTAAGAAATTGAAAATCTAATTTTTTCAATCGTTATAATATGAAAAACAATAAATCGAAAATAGTGACAATGAATAGACTAGTTTTTGAAATAATTTATTTTTGCAACTGAACAATTGAATACTGTACATATTATACAGGGTGTAACAAACTGGCAGGTCATAAATAATACCACATATTCTGGGGCTAAAAATAGCCTGATCCAACCCAAGTTACCCTAGTAAAAATGTGCATGCGAAAAAAGTTACAACCCTTCGAAGTTACCAAATGAAAATTGATTTTTTCAAATATTTCGACAGCTGTTCGACATATTATAATGAAAAGGTAGAACGTGTCGCGGGACACACGGTAGGAACTTCAGTTCCTTTTAAGCAAAAGTTATGTGATACATCTGACGTTATAGATAAACAATTTGCATATTCTTTGGTGGTAAGCACACCAGACTCTCACTCGGTAGACCCGGGTTCGATTCCCCGAGATGAATTTTTTTTATTGTTACTTTTATTTTCAAATAATCATTCTGCTTGATATTAATAACGACAACAGGTAGACGTTTGAAATATTTAGCAGAATATTCATTATTATAGATAATGGTACGGTACCCTTCATGAGGGAGTCCGACTGGCAACATCTACTTATAACAGCATCGTATATTAAAAAAGGGAAACCGTAGCATTATACAAATTGGACATTAAAGAACTGTACGTTTACCACAAAATTAGTGGAAACATAAAATTTAATTGTTAAATTTTTAATTTGAAGTTATTTTACAGTTTATAGAAATTTTTATTTTCTAGATTTTTTCCTAAGTGTTTCGTAGAAAAAATATGCTGCTCGACTCGTGTGGATTTTCCATATCGCACTTGAACGATTGAGCACTTCGCCTACGGCGTCGTGCTCCATATTCGTCCTCGTGCGATATGGCCATCATATCCATACTAGTTGCACAAACTACAATTTTTTTCAAAATATGCCCTTTTACATTTAAAAACTACCTGCCAAATGTCAAATCAATTTATCCATCCATTTTAAAGTTATCGAATTGAAACATTCAAGTCTTCAAAATTTCAACACCCTGTATTTCGAAAAGTAAATGTGCTAGACCCCTTAATCGCGCAAAAAAAATTATGGAAATAATAGTAAAAATTTATCCGAACAAATTCAAGTAGATCACTAGCACTGCGAATACCAGCTTTGCATAGAATTTCAATATAGCATCGGTGGTTCAGTGGTTAGAATGCTCGCATTGCACGCGGGCGGCCCGGGTTCGAATCCCGGCAGGAGCATATTATTATGTATCGCTGCTTCGTAAACGAGAGAGAGACTAAGGAGGCACAAGCACGCAAGCAAGGCACATAACGAAGCAACGTAACATAACGTAGCGTAACGTAACGCGTAACGGTCAGATCTTTTGCGTCGCAACCCCTGGTCGCTCAAACATAACCTGGCGTAAAGAACTAAAGTTCCAAAAATTGACTAGTGGCTTGCTTATAATTAGGGCATCTTAAAAAAAATTAAGGAATTATTGCGCCCTGTTAAATATTTATGGGAGCTGAGATCCCCTAAACCCCTCCAAAATTTTTGTGTACGTTACAATTTAATGCTTATTGTGGCACCATTATTCAAACACATTATTTTTGAAACTTTTTTGCCACCTTTACAATTATCAATTTTTATCGAGATACGGCCTATTTTTCATTATTCTTCAAAAATTTCGAATAACAAAATTTAAAGTCAATTAATTTTTAAGTTTTTCGAGGGTCCCAAATTTTTGATTGAATCTTATTTATTTACAAATGTGTATTTTTTATTAGATGTTCGAAATGGTCCCCATTTTCTTGAATACACAGTTGGCACCGTTTTACTAACGAAAACCGAAAATTCTGGAAAAGCAATGGTCGACAGCAATGTTTAGAGGCTGAGCGTAGCAAAGCCTTCAATTTCGCTGGAGACCGGTATTACCCTTGACGTTCGAAATGCTTATACCATTTTTTGCGCGATCGTATTGAAATATTCCAATTTCGAATAAAATAATTTAAATTTCTTCGAAATGAACGAAATGTCAAAAGTGACATTTATACTTCTCGATCAGTTTAAAATATAATTTGCATTTTGGTGAAATTGTTTTCATGCTATTTATTACTTTTTATATTGTTCTGTTCGATTCTGTTCATTAAAAAATATCAATCTTCTTATTTTTTTTTGTTTCTTTTGTGTAATGAATGAAGTAATATATTATTTAGGACCACTTAAATGTATGTAGGGCTAAGACGTAGTTTACTTACCGACGTCTGAACGGTAAGTAAATCACTTACCGTTAGACTTAGAAACCAGTAAACACAGCCTACTGACCTGACAACCGATGCTGTAAATAAACAAAAAAGATCGATGGCGCAAAAATATATTATTTAGGACCTCTTAAATGTATGTAGGGCTGAGACGTCGGTAAGTAATTTACTTATCGACGTCTGAACGGTAAGTAAATCACTTATACTCGATAGTCGAAATTCTGTAAAGTGAGTCAGAGCTATCTAATCAACACTTTGGTTAAAGCGCAGTTGCCATATAGAACATTTTCTATTTATTTTTTATTTAGGACTATTAAGAGCCCTTCAAAAATGATGCGCTCATGAAGTTCGCTTCTGCAACTGATTTTATGGACAGTAAGAGCGATGAGTCACTGTACAGAATTTCGACCTACGACTATAGACCTGTGCTTAGACTTGGACTTAGACTTAGAAACCAGTAAACACAACCTACCTTACTGACAACCGATGCTGTAAATAAACAAAAAAGATCGATCGCGCAAAAATATAGTTTTTTGCGCGATCGATCTTTTTTGTTTACTTACAGCATCGGTTGTCAGGATGGTAGGTTGTGTTTACTGGTTTCTAAGTCTAACACGTCGGTAAGTGATTCACTTACCGTTCAGACGTCGGTAAGTAAATTACTTACCGACGTCTTAGCCCTACATACATTTAAGTGGTCCTAAATAATATATTACTTTATTCATTACACGAAAGGAACAAAAAAAAATAAGATCTATATTTTTTTAATGAACAGAAACAAACAGAACAATATAAAAAGTAATAAATAGCATGAAAACAATTTCACCAGAATGCAAATTATATTTTAAACTGATCGAGAAGTACTTAATATACTATATTACACTGATTTTTATATTATTTATGTGAACAGTTGAACTTTGTTTTGATTTGCAAAAATGGACTGTGAGAATAGAAATTTCATAGGTATGGAGAACCCAACTCACCGAGGTAGCAAAATGAAGCAAATTATAATGTCTAACACTTTTCCAGGTAAATGGGAAGCCGTAAGGGTAATGTTGTCGAGGTTGTAAGCCCATAATTAGAGATGGCCTTAGTCCGTTTAGATAAAATCTAGTAATAAAGTGTGAAAACAGTAAATAATGAGATAGATAAGTGCGAATTGTTTATTGCTGCTCAATCATTTAGATTTATTTGTTGCGAAGATCATAAAATTAAAACGATTCAGTAGTTTTCGAGTCATTTGAAATCGCTTTTAGCCTTTTTTTGGCACTAAACTAAATTTAGCTCTGTTCTTATTTAAACCGACAATTAAGATAAGGTGTAGTAGTTATATTTATGCTACGATTCTTTAAAGGAGTCTCTAGGATACATAAATTGTCACCCTATTAAGGTATAGTAAAGTGTGCCGAACCAAAACGGAACAAAAAATCGTAAATGGATCTGTAGTTTTAACACTGCAAATGAATGAACAAAGAAAATAAGTAGTGTAAGTTCACTCACTACTTCTGTAAGTAAAGAAAAAAGGCAAAAGTAGACTGATTAAAAGTAAGGAATTGATTTTGATCAATCATAATATCTATTACAGATTGATTTTGTTGTAGGTTATGTGTTCTCATTATAAAATTACGATAACTTCAAGTTTTTATGGTAGTCATTACAAAAAAAAGATGAGTATTCCATAAAATAAGCAGTAATTTTCTCTATACAACATATGTCGTCAGACATTAGCTTCTTCCACCGTAGAGGGTTGCCATCGAATTTAAGGTATAATGAATTTTGGTCGATTTTAAATGTTCGCACGTGTTCAAGACAACAGATGGTTGAAAAAACTCTAGAAAATTTATACAGAGACACAAATTATTAGGAATATTAATAAGAAAACGAGATAGTGATACTTTAAAAATGATAAAAAATGGACTGTCTTTTTAACTATTAAACAAGATGTATAAATACATTCGAGTTAGGAACTGTCAACATTTTTATGTTAGAGATCATTGTTTGTGTTAGCTAACTTTGTCACAATTTATCTCCATTAAATCCATGAAAATTTAGTTTAGAAGCTATTCAAAGATAAACACAGTGATGAGTTACACCTCCGTTGCCAATAATTTGAGCAAGTAATTCAACTCCATATTTATTCTCATCGTAAAATGTAATCCAACTTGTGTGACAAAAGCAAAATAAGTGAAATTTATGTTCCATCACGGTTCCTGACTCTATAACTTTGCTTATGCTTAATATTTTTGGATCAGCTGAATGTATATTATTTGGTTGTAGCAGATCTTTGATAAACATTATGTTTACCCACGCTCAAAGGCTTCTCTAGATCTGCGAAGTTTTTAATTTATTGAAATGTGAAAAATACACTATATATACCAGTACATGAGTACATCTCTTAAGAATTATTTGATTGTTTTTCAAATAAAGGACAACTTTGAGAAAATCTTCATTATGTTTCAAAAGACTATTTTACTGTTTATTTAAATGAAATATTACTTCGAAAAATGTTCTTATTTAATTTTTTCGGAATGAAGGACAACTTCCCGAAATAATTTTATTGCTTTCCAAAATTGAGCACTAGATTTGACGACGGTTTTTCCATTTTTCAGAATGGAGCACAATTTGTGGAAATCTTTTATTGTTTCCCAAAAAAGTACAGTTTTGTATACATTAATTTATTGCGTTTCAAATGAAACTTGACTTTCAAACATTTTCTTTTTAAATAGCTAATTCCTATAATTATTTTTTTTGGTTCACAAAATGAAGCACAGATTTAGAAAGTGGTTTTATTTTTTTTTTGTTACACCACCTTCGAAAAAACTATTACGATATTTTAAAAATGAGCAGAACGTTTAAAATTGGTTTTATGGTTTTTCAAATGAACCACAACTCTTAAACAGAGGTTTTCCTGAAAGAAGTGGAACTTAAAAAATATTTCATTGTTTTTTAAAATGAAGCTCATTTTTCGAAAATGGTTTTATTCTTCTGCAAAATCAAGTACAGTTTTTGAGAATGGTTCTTAGGCTCCCAGAATGTAGTACAGCCCTTAAAAATTATTTGATTTTTCTTCAAAGTAAAGGACAACTTTGAAAACATCATTATGTTTCAAAAGATACTACAACTTTCGAAAAAAGTTTCACGATTTTTAAAAATTTAACACGACGTTCCAAAACAGTTTTATCGTTTCCCAAATGAACCACAACTTTTATGAAGGGGTTTGTTGTTCCTCAAAATGTTTCCAAAATGATTTCATTGTGCTGAAAATAAGGCCTATTTTTCGAAAACTTTTAATTTTTTCAAAATCAAGTACAGTTTTTGAAAATGGTGTCTTTAGCTCCCAGAATGGAGTACAACTCTTAAAAATTATTTGATTGTTTTTCAAAGTAAAGAACAACTTTGAGAATATCTTCATTATGCCAGAAGATTATTCCACTATTTTCTTAAATGAAGTATTACTTCAAAAAATGTTCTTATTCAATTTTTTCAGAATGGAGGACAACTTCCTGAAATAATTTTATTGCTTTCCAAAATTGAGCACTAGTTTTGACAACGGTTTTTCAGAATAGAGCACAGCTTGTGGGAAGGTTTTATTGTTTCCCAAAAAAAGTACAGTTTGGTATACTTAAATTAATTTATTGCGTCCCAAATGAAACTTGACTTCCAAAAATTTTATTTGGAAAAAGGAAATTTCAAAACTTTTTTTGTTTTTGATAACACCACTTACGAAAAAAATTTTATTTTCCCAAAAATAAAGTACTCTTTTAAAAAAATGGTTTTATTGTTTTTCAAAATGAAGTTGAATCTATAATCTGGTTTTATTGTTCACCAAAATGGAGTAGAGCATTTAAAATAGTTCTATAGTTTTTTTAAATTGAGAACATGTCCCGGAAAAAGGTTTTCTGGTTTTTCAAAATAAAGCTCTGTCTTCGGAAACGGTCTTACTATTTTTTTTTACTTTTAAAGCACATACCTCTTTGCAATTGGCGTTAACAGACATTACTACCAATATTTTGATATTTAAAACTTGAACTAAACTTATTCAGATTTTTTTGTCTTGAATAAGAGTTTATATTTAAAAAAACAACAACAAAGTATCGGCTTAGTAACAATTATATTTGATGATTTCTCGGTATCGATGTGTTGTCTGGCCTCAAAAATCAGTTGTTTGGTTGTTTTTGAGTTTTTGGTTCCGGTGTTTGAACGTTCGCTAACCAACTGTTACCAGGGGTTTGCACGGAAGTGTGCCTATTGCCACGCGCCCCATATCCCTCCTACTTAATGACTTTTAGCTGTCCATCACGATAGTACCTTCAGTGTCTGCTGCGGCTACGATTCTTCTTAGACTTAACAAAAACATATGTCATCGGGCATTGGGTGCTTCTTGATCAGTACCTTTCGACTGCTAAATTTCGCAAGAGAGATGATGATTGATTGAATTGGTTGTGTTCGAAAAGTGTGAAGGATTCACTCAATTTACTTTTGGTATTTTGCAAAACAAAACAATAATTTTTTTTATTGTTCTTTGTTTTAAAATTAGTTTGGGAAGAATTTCAATGGATCGCTTTTAAGCGACTGAATTATTTTGGCAGTGAAAAAAACTAAACATCATTTACATACCTATCAATAGAGATGTCAAGTTTTTTGGACAGTTGTAATAATAGTTATTTAAGAGGCTTGTTCAACTGAAACCCATCTTTGGTCAGGTTAGCCTTGGAAACAATTGACGTTTTCCAACATTAGTAGTGTATGCAAACGTCACACTGATCTGTTTATTTCGTTTATATTTGATTTTAAGTATTGTGACTTTGAAATGGCGTTTGTTGTTAACAATCCGTCCAAATGTGATAAGCGTGCGGTCATTCAATTTTTGTGTGCTGAAGGTGTGAAAGAAAATCTGCAACGAAAGAAATGGAGGATATTAGAGCATCTACCCTATAGTCCCGATTTATTGCCTTGCGATTTTCACATCTTTGGGCCACTAAAAAAGGCGTTAAAAGGTAACCGTTTTCAGTCGGACGCAGAAGTACAAAACGCTGTGAAAGAATTCTTCTTGCAGCAGCCACAAGAATTCTATAAGCAGGGTATACATCGGTTGGTGAAACAGTCGGATATGTGCCTCAATTGTAGTGGTAGTTATTTGTAACTTTCCTGGACCGAAGATGGGTTTCAATTGAACAAGCTGTGTATTATACAAGAACGCAAAAGTACTTCACGCAGTGTCATACAAAACTTTATCTACGACCACATGAAGAAAAAATAAAAAAATGTGCTGTGAAGGGGTTAAAAAACATGAAAATTAATTTTCTATAAACAAATATATACACAACAAATTCTAATTAATTAAATTCATATTTACAGTAAAATAAGGACAATTATTTAAGTTACTAATTATAACATTGGGTAATTTGTCTTTTTTTAAAGTAACAAATATTTTTCACTATGTCTGACACTTCTGTCAAATTCACTAACTGCGCAAGAGTTTATACAACAAACGACTAGAAAAGGCAACTAGATACTAATTACGTAGCCAAAAAAGAGTGTTAAAATGAAAACCCCATTTAAAAAGCATTGGTCATTTACGCACGCTCTTGGGTGTTTTAATGAAAGTTCCATATAAAAAGCGCTGTTCATTTATGCGTGCTTTTCAACGTATGTATAATGTATGATTTTCACATTTTTTTTTTGGTTCGTAAATGCCCAATTTTAATGGTGGTCGTAGATAAAATATAATTATAAAATGAAGTAACTTCCGTTGTCTGTTAGATAAGATTTTTTAAACCACTCAACGGATGCCAATGCAATTTACCGCAATATAAAGAGTGATTCAAGAGGACGACGATTCAAGCCGCCCGCCTTGGCTGCGGCTGCTCTATGATCAGATTTCTCCGATGAAAGAGTACAAGATCCTTCCTTTGCGAAACCAACTACAATCTCATTTCCAACAATTATTATTATGCCTTAGACTTATAAGTTGTGAAGTTTAGAGCCTTCAAAGCGGCCTGGCTATCAGATGCAATAAATATTATGCCGCCTGAGATGAGGAATTTTTTAGCACATAGTCTACAGAGCTATCAAAAATTGGCTCTTGGTAGTGGTAGGCCAATCACTTCAATTAAAATTATTTGAGAAATTCTTAAAAGTCTGGTAAGAGTTAGTTCTAATAGGGTGTTCAACTAAAAAAAAGATTTTTGTTATTTCTTAGTGAACAAAATATGTCGCAAAATATGGAACAAAATAATAATAAGAGAGGGTAGTTACCCAAATTGAGGAAATGAACAATGAAATATTTGTATGAAATGGATAAGTACTCAATTAATTCCCAAGTTAGAAGAGCCATCTCTTATTGTTATTGATAATGCTCCATATTATAGTGTTCTTTTAGAATAGCAACCTTCTACTAATTCGAAAAAAAATGAGATTGTCACATGGTTGACAACAAACAACATTCAGTTTAATACAAAACTTACAAAACCTGAATTGCTACAAATTGCAAAAATGAATAGAAAAGAAAACGTGTATAAAATTGATGAGTTACTACGAGAACATGGTCATGAAGTGCTGGGACTATCGCCATATCATTGTGAATTCAACGCTATTGAATTAATTTGGGCAAATTGCAAGTCATATTACAATAAATATATTGGTAAAGATGGGTATTCAGATAGCTCTGTTATAAATATGTGGAAAGAGGCACTGCAACAATGTGATCAACAAATTTAGGAAAAATGTGTTAGGCATACTCATGAAATTATAGAAAAGTGGTATGCCCGAGAGCAAAATATAGTTGATATTAGCATTCAACCAATTACCATAGATATAAATACTGGTGATAGCTCTGATTCTATGAGAAAAATTGAATGAAATTTATTGTATATATTTATGAGTCTTAAATATACATATTTAAAATATTTATTATTTATTTTCACAACCCAAAAGATTTCTATTTTTCATTGTTGAATCGTATGGGTAGGACGGCCAAATAGTAATGGTTGCCAACCATAACACTAAAAAGGCAATTCTGATTTACAAAGTTTCTACTGAGGAAATTAATTCTAACTCTTATGCAAATAAATTTGCGGAATAACCCTATAAAACTCTGGGATACTAACAGTTTTTTCAAACTAAAGGTTTAGGTAGCATATCGCTAAGTGGCTGTGAAATATTCAAAAATATCTAGCTTTAATAATAAATAACGCACACCGTCATTTTAGCCACATTCTAATTGAAACATCAATCTACGACCTGCGTGTAATTTAATGTATTGGTGTATTGCGTTTGTATATGAATGATGACGCATGGGAAAAGATTCACCTAACCAACTGTACATTTAAACGGTTCATTATTGTGATATTTTGATTGGAATTATTCACAGACCTGCCTTTTTCGACATTTAACAAAAACATAGGTTGCCAAAATATCAGCAAAAAATCAAGATATTTATATTGAATAGGTAGCTACATCTCGAAATGATTGAAAATTGAAAATAAGATCCATATTACTTTCGAATTTATTTAGGTGTAAAGCGTTGTGTTGATTACTATTTTTTTTGTTAAACATTATTTTTAAATTGATGTATTTTTCGAAAAACTATAATGAATAAACGCCACTACCACTACTACTATTCTGTCTCTTCACTTAAACAAAAGTTACTAAACATACCCTGAAAAATTGAAAGCTGTTGTCTCTACCGGCCTTACAATTTATATTCCAAATTAAAATATGCTTACTCTTGCGACATTATTTTTACGTGTTTCATACATTTCAGTCAACGTCACCGATGTCAACTACCCGAAGACATAGGTTTTAACGGCAATAAAAAATTGTGGGAGTTTTTTTGAATCACCTGGTTGAATAAGTCACCTGCTCAGGGCATTCGGCCCATAAATTTCTCCAACAACCAAGATGGTATCTACCGAAAAGACGTACGCAGCTCTTTTGTTGACCTTAGAACCGCATCTTCGTATATGCAAATCAATAGAATATCCAAAATAGTTGAAGGAGGATGGACGAATATTTCTACAGGGTAGTGCTGAGTTCTCTCTTCGATGTTTATAGTTGGTATGTTTTTTTATTGGAAATATGTTGTACCAGCTGGAAACATTTCACTTTTTGCTTAATTCATTTCGGCTTTGAGTTATTAAAAGTATGAACAAAATTATTTTTAAATAAAATTAATGTATCCACACATAGACACAACAAACATGTTGTCATAAAAACTACTCTTTCCACACTGATAGGGCTTCTTAATTATTAATGGGAAAAATTGTTTCTTAAGAGCTGCCAGTTCCAAGGATTCCAAGGCTACAAAAATTTAAGGAGCATTGGTCAAGTAGAGCATCAAAGACCAATTTATTGAAAGTCTAGCTTGGAGGTGAAATTTATGACAAACTGGTCATTCGGCTATTAGATGAAGGCTGACCTAGAATGTCCCAATACTAAAGAATGAATGCGAACTGTACCAGCTAGTGCTTGAATTTCTAAGCCTCATCTCCGTTGGATCTGTACTCGGACAAACTCAAGAAATGAAATTGCCTAGTATCCCCTTAACCCTAACCCTAACACTAATATGATTACAATGATCAAAGTCCAAAAACCCTGACACATCGGAAGAATTTGAAATCACTGACACCATGGATAGGAAGATGACCTAGAAACAACTCTTTGGAGTTGGCCTAACTTTCATGTAACTTCAATTTACCTATTTCGTCTCGCTTATGGAATATCGCGAATATGAAAAATAAAATGGGATGACCATAAGACTAGCAATAAACAGTTCTAAAGGGGCAAGAACACCATCGTCATCCTACTGTGAATTCCAGACCACACTGGAATAGAAAGAAATAAATTAGCAAAGAAAGGAGCCGTAACATCTTTTGGGGGACTGGAGCTTTTTTGCGGTATCAGAACTGATGTAATACAGGGAGAAATAGAAAGTAGATAAGACCATTGGGAAGATCTAGCATATTTGAGATGATCAAAAATACTCCTGTGAAACTACAACGAGGAGAGATTAGAAAAAGGTCTAGGGTATACTTACACAGCACTCAGAGCTTTGACCGCTGTTCTAACAGAACACTACCCCCTGATTGTTCACCTCAAGAGTTTAAAATATCATGAAGAATATAAGTTATGTGTAATGGAAGAAGAATCCTTCATTCATATACTTGCATAGCACTGAAAAATCCCAGGACACAACTTGTGAGAAACTGCAAAATAGTAAGGGATACCCAATTAAATCAAGCCATCGTATATCCCGAAACTTCTCCAAGAAATAGAACTAAAGGGGCTACTTATTCAAGAACTGAGTAGAAGAAGTTTTAGTGACTATCACCCCAATATAAATATGCAGATATACCTGGAGGTTGATAAAGCAATCACCAGAAAACTGCTATTTCGGTATCTAGTTATCCTGTAGATCAGTGCTACTTCACGCCATGATTTTCCTTCAATTTATCATCAATACATAAAATCGTCTCTGCTTGAAACATATACTTAGATCGACCAAGGCATCTATTTTCATCATTACAGCTTCTAGTTTTTTTGTAATCTCCTTTCAGTGCCATTTACAAAAGAGTAATTAATTGTCCAAACGAAATAAACTAGTTGAAATTAGACTTTATTGCTAGACTTTCCAGTTTCAATGAGCTTAGAGACAAATACTAGTTTTTGGAACTTTAGTTCTTTATGTCAGGTTATGTTTGAGCGACCGGGGGTCGCGACGCAAAAGATCTGATCGTTACGTTACGTTACGTTATGTTACGTTGCTTCGTTATGTGCCTTGCTTGCGTGCGTGTGCTCTCTACTGAGTCTCTCTCTCGTTTACAAAGCAGCGATTCATATTCTTCGGCCGGGAATCGAACCCGGGCCGCCCGCGTGGAAGGCGGGCATTCTACCACTGAACCACCGATGCTATATTAAAATTCTATGCAAAGCTGGTATTCGCAGTGCTGGTGATCTACTTGAATTTGTTCGGATACATTTTTTCTATTATTTCCATAATTTTTTTGCGCGATTGATCTTTTATATTTATTTACAGCATCGGTTGTTAGGACGGTAGGTTGTGTTTAGTGGTTTCTAGGTTTAACACGACGGTAAGTGATTTACTTACCGTTCAGACGTCGAAAAGTAATAAAAACAATTTCACCAAAATGCAAAATATATTTTAAACTGATCGAGAAGTATGAATGTCACTTTTGACATTTCGTTCATTCCGAAGAAATTTAAATTATTTTATTCGGAATTTATTTCAATACGATCGCGCAAAAAATGGTATAAGCATCTCGAACGTTAAGGGTAATTACAACGTTTGCATGTAGATTTCTCTCGTAAAATTGGACAAAATGATATGAGGATTAGGGGGTCTAGCACATTTACTTTTCGAAATACAGGGTGTTGAAATTTTGAAAACTTGAATGTTTTAATTCGATAACTTTAAAATGGATGGATAAATTGATTTGACATTTGGCAGGTTGTTTTTAAATGTAAAAAGGCATATTTTGATAGAAATTGTAGTTTGTGCAACTAGTGTGGATATGATGGCCATATCGCACGAGGACGAAGTTTGAGCACGACGCCGTAGGCGGAGTGCTCAATCGTTCAAGTGCAATATGGACAATCCACACGAGTCGAACAGCATATTTTTTCTACGACCCACTTAAGAGAAAATCTAGAAAATAAAAATTTTTATAAACTGTAATATAACTTCAAATAAAAAATTTATCAATTCAAGTTTGTTTTCACTAATTTTTTTGTGGTAAGCGTACAGTTCTTGAATGTCCAATTTGTATAATGCTACGGTTTCCCTTTTTAAATATACGATGTTGTTATAAGTAGATGTTGCCAGTCGGACTCCCTCATGAAGGGTACCGTACCATTATCTATAATAATGAATATTCTGCTAAATATTTCAAACGTCTACCTATTGTCGTTATTAATATCAAGCAGAATAATCATTTAAAAATAAAATCAACAATTAAAAAAAACTTCTTCACGGGGAATCGAACCCGGGTCTACCGCGTGAGAGTCTGGTTTGCTTACTACTCGACCACCAAGGAATATGCAAATTGTTTATCTATAACGTCAGATGTATTACATAATTTTTGCTTAAAAGGAACTAAAGTTCCTACCGTGTGTCTCGCGACACGTTCCACCTTTTTTTTCCAGAAATGTAGAAATACAAAATTTAATAAATGCCAAATAAAGATTTCTGATGAAGATTTTAGACTTCCATGTTTTCGAGGATTTCTATAAAAAAAATCTTATACTATTTTCGTTACTCGCATCACCCTATAGAAAATGTAAACAAAGCAGCAAAGAAGTGATGATTTCGTGTTGATTTATGCACATTTAGTAGAGCAGGTGTTGAGGTGTCATTTCTAGAGATGAAATAAAAGCAAATCCAAACGATGAGAATCTTACTGTTTAAAACCCACTAAAACCTACCTCAGTTTCCGGTTTGTGTACCTGCTCAATGGGAAAAGTTACTAAATAGTAATTTGATAGGTACTAAATTTTAAATTGTATCATTAGGATCTTCTTTTACAAACAACACTTGCTACTACACATAAACACAATACTTGTTTTACCACCGTACACCACAGTGTACTCCACGTGATGACAAGCACATGTAGGGTGTGAAAAGTCAAACTCGGTAGGTATGCATGTAATTTGGAAATTTTCACCTTGGAGGCCATCTGGCGTAGATAAAGTGATGTAGAGTTTGAAATAGGACTAGAACAGAACTAGAGCACATGTGGCATCAGCTAAACTGCAGAATTAGATCTGAAAACGTTTCTCACATATTAAACTCAAGTGTTAAACAGTTAATTAGAAATGCGACAAGTAATATTCCAATTAATAGCTGGGTATGTATCTACATTTCAGCCTCCGGAGATCGATCTTCAAAAAACTGAATTCAAAAATATACATCATCATATTTTTTACATAATTTGCTGAAAGCAGTAATTTTTTATTTATCTGGTAGCTCTTTATCGTATCAGATTTCTTTGCCGTGAATTTAAAATGTGCGAAGACACTAAGCGAGGTTGCACTTTACATCCGTTTAATGTGCCTGTTATATTAAATTCCGTTTATAAATGACTATACCAAAAGTTATTTAATTAATAAAGGAAGTCAACCGAAGAAGCCACAAAACAAGTGTATCCGATAGGATGACAGCATATCAAAAATCGAAGTACTTAACAACTTCATGAAAATTACTAAAATATACACCTTGCAGGGAAACGAGCAATACAAGTTATGAATAATCTCATTGTACCGGGTGCCTCAACAAGAATCACTCTTAGCCACACCTCAGGTACCGTATATAGTAAAGCTTCGGGTTAGGAAATTTTATAATAAAAAACCTGGAAAATATTTGATCTGTAGCTCGACCTCTAGGAATGAGTCGTGAGTGAATACTAAGAAAAATAAAAAGAAAACATATAAAATAGGCACCATTTTTAATAAATGATAACAAAAACATTTTTTTTAAATCTGTGTACTCTGGACACCTTGAGTTGGTCTTGGCGGATGGAAATCTGCAACTATTCGGAAAGTTATGTAGCGGAGAGATCCATAAAACGGAAGTTACAATGTAACGACGCCAGAAGTATCTCCCACTTCAAGACTAACAGAAAACTTGAGATGGAGAAATTATGGAGTCAGAACATTTCATACAAATTGAGAAAAATAAAAAAACATATCTTCAAATTTTGTAGAAAATGTTCATTGTACTGTTAATATTGGATACTTCCACTTAAATTATGGAAAAAAGTTTTTTGTCACTGCAATTTCATGAAAAAAAAAATCCACAGACCAGAGATTCTAGATAAGTAGCGGTCGGTTTAAAAAAGCAACTTTGTCGAGATTTTCGACTGTAACACGGTATCAGGTGTCCGCTAAAGACGCCTCTATCATCACCGAAGGTTATTTTTATAGTTCAATAACCAATTTTCGAATTATTGCTAACCTATCATTACTTATCGCTAATCGGTTTAGACCGAAACTAATTATGATCCGTTTAGGTAAACAACAAATTTTACTCGGTATATTCGAACAGGGGCGACTACGAAATAATAAATTTATAAAAATCGTGATATCTTAAAAAGCGAAGTGGAAGATTTTTTTCTTCAAATTTTAATTTATTATATTGGGATATTTTTTATCTTTGATGTTTCCTTCTGGCAAAATTTGATTTAATTATTAAAATGTAGTAAGTCCTTCAAGATATATGGCATGGACGCTTTTTGTTATGACGGACTAAGACATCTGTTCTAATTCAGATCGGCTTTTTATATTTTAATATTTTCTCCCAATAATTTCATGAATTTTCATAGGTATCAAGTCAAAAACGTTGCAGAGCTTACTACTAGGAAATATGGCAGCTTTTCAAGAAGCACCTTGATGGCGACATTTCAACTCGTCTTTCCAGAGTCCTCTTTGCTATGCACACTGCTGTGTACACAGTTACGAATCGAACTCGAATGGATCTGTTCTACTCAAATCTATCCAGACGACAATGTCCAGTTAGGACGTTAGGGCGTTAGAATGTTAAAACATCCTACATTGGATCTATACTGCAATCGTGAAACCCCATATGAGGCCCTCGTCTAGTGGAAAACCATGACATAAAACTAAATTAACATAAAGAACCTTACCAAAGTTCAAAGGATCGCAGCATGAGAAATCACAAGGGCAAGGAGCAATACAGCTGGGTGCCGATTCTGCGGCTTCGTAGAAGCGATCAAAATATCGGCTAATATCCTTGGTATGTGGTAGCTTCCTGCATGGACATATTCTTGAAGGGTGCGATTCAGCCTCAATCTAGACTTTCCGTAGACTAATGGTGACGATATTGCCATTATTATTTGGATGAAAATGTGTCCAAAATAAGAAAAGAATGATTGGGTCTACAACCAATAATAATAGTTAAGTAGTGGGTCTTAGTCATGACGAAATATTATTTTTATTTTTCTATGGTCTTTGTTTTGTTCGGGTTGTACATATTTTGGTTTTGGATTTATAATAATTTGTACTAACGATTTTCAGGTACCTATTTTTTGAACTCCCCAAAATCAACAGAGGTAGAATTCTAAAAAAAATTTTCAATCCCAACATTCAATACGTAATTACATAAAACAAATAATTCAAATTTATAATAAAACTGACGGTACGTTAGAGCCGATGTAATTACCTATAGCAGTACCGGAAATATAAACAATCTGTCATCCTATAACAGAAAGAGACTGAATACGATTATTTGTTACATTTCCAATTTGAGGACACTATTATCCCCAATCCAATTACGCGGTTACTTGTCATATTCATCATGTCCTGCAAACTATTCTTTTCGTTTTCTAGGAACAACCCAAGTAAGTGTCAACCACTATGTCAACTCGAGCGTAGCATATTCGTGGGATCTCATACCTGTCTCATCAATTTTCATTTTAAGGTCGTCGTTCTGATTTTCTGTTTCAACTATAGATTATGTTTACCTGTGAGGTAACAGTCATAAATATGCAAGAAATAAGAGTGCAAAATTGACTGTGTGATCTTGGAAATATTAAAGTTTGGTAGTATTGAATTTTTCGAATTTAATGTTAAATATGTCGTTTATAATTTGTTCAAGATTATTGTGAGAGTTCCTTTTCACCCAAGTAATTAATATAATGCAGCTTTGATTGGCAGCTCTATTCCGAATTTTAGTGTTAAATACTTCAGTTCCGTAATAAGTTTATCACACTTTACAACATTCCTTTTATTGTTATATTATTATATCACTCAATGTTGTTTTGAGCCTGTGCCTACTGTGTATAAGTACTATTTTATCACAGTTTAATTGTATATTACGTGAGAGATAACCTATTCTCTAATAAACAAATCTTAATGTTTTTTTCATCCCCCATTCAAACTTCTTGGAAGGAGAATTTCTATCTTGTAATGCAGAACAGTTTTCTCATGAGAAACCTGTTGTAGATATAGTGTTTTGTATCGATTAAATAATTGAATTTTTTTTTAAATAAATTAAATTACTCTTTTTTCTCTTATTTTTTGGGAATCAAACCACGATAATGTTTTTTATTTTTTATTTCGACGTTTCGGTAGCGTTCCAGCTACCGTTGTCAAGATTAACTAGTAATAAAATAATTTTTCCTACTACCGTGTGTAAAGTACGTACTTTAGTCACTTTTTCGGGTTCGTAAGACTTTATTTTACGCACTAGTACGTAAAGAAAAAATTCCAATATGTATGTAGTTATAGATTCTTACTCCAAGAATTGCTATACCGGTGTAAAAAAGCAACGTAAAACCAAACAGTTTTAAACTAGGTATAAATTCTGGTATAACTTTATACCCAGAATAACTATACCTAGTATAAATCTCTCTTGTAAAACCGGCCCTAAATGGTTTTTGGAATATTACAAAACAATATAAAATAAAATAAAATTCCTTGTGAGAAGGAAACCTCAGTACACATACTGTGTTTCTGCGAAGGCATGACTAGGCTGAGGTTTTCAATAATGGGGAATGAAGCTGAGCTGACCTTAGTGAGCTCTGCCATTCTAAGTCTAGTAATAAGGACGGGCCTAGACAAGGAACTCTAAAATAATAGATCTGCAAGGGTCACAGTGGAGAGGATCGTAGAAGCACTTTTTTTTTGTCGGGTGAGGAAACTCATGTTCTACCCCTGCGGGTCTGTTCTATCTCTCCACCGTTTTTTGTTCCGGAACCGTCAGTAACATTACTTCTGAACAAAATGGGAGTCTATCTATCGCTGTTGTCTTAGTCTCTCGTCAGAAATTTTCGTCTGGATTATTTTTTTGATCATTTCCATCACTACATCCCAGGATGCCTGAATCTGCCACATTCTCTTCCGTGACATCGACACCTATCCCGTTTAATAAGCAAGATACCCAGACTTCGCTGAGCTAGTTGACGCTGTTCTATAAGCGGAAGTGATTCTCGCTGGCATTCTTCCGAGCATGAGTTCATATAATTTTTTTTGCTTCAGTACTTCATGCCATATTGGAGCTCCATACATCATTATTGATGAGCACTTGAGCCTCATATTTTTATCTATCTATCTATCTATCTATCTATCTTACTCTATATTACAATAGTAATGTATCACCCTGTATATATGTAGTTATGTGTAATGGGATACTTCCTACATATTAGTATTAAATATTACAGAGTTAACGTGTCTGTG
The DNA here is from genome assembly GCA_910591675.1 of Galerucella calmariensis. Lineage (NCBI taxonomy): Eukaryota > Metazoa > Arthropoda > Insecta > Coleoptera > Chrysomelidae > Galerucella > Galerucella calmariensis. The sequence goes on along the minus strand of CAJUYG010000840.1, from coordinate 62,625 downwards.
AAGGACTTAAGTAATGGCATAAAAGGCGTTTCAAGGAAAAATACACAAAATACACACCATAGTGAAAGAAAGAAAACAGGTAGTGATTAGAGTTATTCAATAGAGAGTGCTTATTATTGTATCTCAAAGGAGTACATCGATATTATTATGTACTTTACGGCAACGTTATCTTAAAAAAATGGGATTTTATTGTACTTTTTGAAGGTCTTAGTAATTAGAACCTCAAAGTGTATGTTTATAAGTCATTTTATGGGCTATACCAGGAAGGGTTATTCACTATTGTGCTTTTTCAAAATAATATTGATACGTACCTAAAATAATTATATAGGTATATCGTGAATGGAATCGAGGTAAAAGAAACCGCAACAAGCACGTGTAATATTCTCGAAAATGTTTGAGTATTTTTTATGCTACAACGTGCATTTTTTTCCGGCACGATATCCAACCTCAACTTTCTTTCTTGACCACTAAATCATTCTTATATTGTTATTCACTCCATTGTCAAAAGTTTCTCACTCAAAAGGTACTTCCGCGATTCATTTCTGAATATATCTAAATAAATACAAACAGAAAGAACAAAAAATATATAAATTCCGACAATCTTTTCGTACTACCTATTGGTAGAAAAATTTTCGTGATATTTTGACTTAATAGACTTAATAGGTTCGTAAGTAATGTTCCAAATTAAATTGGCCTCAAAATATAGAGATCTCATTCAACTTGCTCTAATAAAATATTGATAATAAAACAGATCGAACTATTTTTGTTAGTTCTGACACATTCTAGGATAGCATAAATCTTTTCCTGAAATGCAGAGGTATGTTTTCCTAGCGAGGAGGAGCATCTTGTGTTTCTCACTTCACTATACACCCCTGCTCCTGTCCCTTCCCCAGTCTGTGTACCAGGTCTCTAATCGGGAAAACTTCAGTCTGCTTAGGTCTTTCCAGTCCTTTCTGTGAGGTATGTCTACCTCATATTAAGTGGCCACATAGTCTGTTTTCATATCTTAAATGGCTCCACTTATGAGGTCCTTAATGGATATGTGTCCTGATCTAACTATTTTGTTGCTCAGGCTACTTTGCTGACTAGATAGTACTATACTTGCTTTATCCATTATCACGAGGTGTAATGGTTCCAACAGATTGCAACCTGGTAATCCTTTATTCCTAATTCGGATTATAAACGATCCACAAATAAGTTCAAGGGACCATTTGCAGCAGCAGCAACAGCAGTAGTAATTTGATCTTATATTCTAAAAGTATTGCACCTTTCCAAAATGTATCACATGGAGATTACCCTTCAAGCTATCAGTTTGCACGTGATATTCGAAATAGACAAGATAATGACCACACATTCGCCTATAGGATACTATTTATAGATGAAGCCACATTTACTCGCCGTGGAATTTTCAATTTAAGAAATAACCATTTTTGGGACGTCAGAAAAATGTCGGACTAGCATCGATGGTTCCAAAACTGCAAATGGCACTAACTACACGACAACCGATGCAATCTCGAGCCAAAAAGAAGGACGGGATACTCCATCTGAACAACATTAAAAAGCCGACAAATTGTGAAGAAGAGGGTCAGATGAGACACAGCGTGAGCCCGATCAGTTTCTAGGTATACCAAACATCTTAGTCCAAGGATCAGTAAAGAGCTGGATTGAGGAGCAATAGGCAGACTACTGGGTAAATATTACTGGGCAAATAGAATGGAAAGCATTCATAATGGAACCACGCCTAAAACATATATAGGAAAAACCATCACTGCGCACTATGCAACAATTATTATTATTATTATTATATTTAGACAAGGGCAGAGGGACAAATCCCTATTATGCCCAAAAACAGATAATTACACAAGAAACTTAGGTACTAGTAGGTAAAGAACAGAAAAATAAGTACAATATACACAATATACCAAATAAACTATAAGTGCTCTAGCAGCGCACGATCAAGTCTGTTTTTGAACGAGTTAGTCGATGGTGCAGAAACTGTGGATACATCAAGATTATTCCAGCTGTCGAATACCCTGTTTGGTAAGAAGTTCTGTCTTGATCTGACGGTAAAGTTTTCTTTTTTGAGTTTAAAAAGGTGTCCTCTAAGGCGGTCATCTGGATTTAAGGTGAACATCATATCAAGATTACCAAAATTAAATTTTAATATTTTAAAAGTGGTAATGAGGTCTCCGCGGTGTCTGCGAAGTTCAAAGGAAGTTAGGTTGGCCATGGAGAGTCTTTCCTCGTAGGAAGGTCTTCGCTGTCCCAGGGACAGTCGAGTGGCTCTTCTTTGAACATTTTCCAAAAGATTTCTATCGCGAACTAGGTCTGGATACCACGTTGGACCGGCGTACTCGAGAATTGGTCGGACATAGATAGTATACAGTTTGCAAAACGACTGGAACGAAACACTCGAAAAGCACTTACGAATGAGATAAAGTCTGGTGTTCGCGCGCTTACAAACTGAAGTTATATGATCAGACCAAGTTAGGTTGCTATTTACGATAATTCCGAGGTCGTTATAGGAAAACACAGAATTTAATGGTCGACTATCTACAAAGTACGGTAGTAGTGGGTTGTTTTTACCAATTCGGAGCACTACACATTTTTCGGTGTTCAATGGAAGTAGCCACTGAGAACACCATCTGGAGATGGAGTTTAAGTTCAGCTGGAGGGTTTGTTGGTTGGTGATTGGATTCGTATATATCTTTGTGTCATCAGCGTACAAAGATATTTTATTAGTTACGTGATAAGGAAGATCGCTGGTGTATACCGTAAAAAGCAGAGAACCAAGAACAGAACCCTGTGGCACTCCACTTTCCACCAATCTATCCCTTGAGAAGTCTTCGCCAACTCTTACTTTAAAATATCTATCCGTTAGAAAGTCGTCAATCCAGCTAAGTAAAGAGCCGCGAATGCCGAAGTTGTCCAGCTTGTGTAGAAGTCTGCGCCTGGGAACGCGATCAAAGGCCTTGGAAAAGTCCAGATAGACAATATCTACTGGCTGCCGATCGTTAAAAGATGACGTCCAGTCATTAACACAGTGTAGCAGGTTGGTTAGGGTGGAACGGCCGGTGACAAATCCGTGTTGTTGCGTTGGAATCACATTTTCCAGGAGAAGAAATTTGGTCGTCTCCTCCGAAATAATGGCTTCCATGACTTTACTGACCACTGGCAGCAGACTAATCGGGCGGTAGTTATTGGAATCAAGTTTGTTACCTTTTTTGAATATGGGGGTGATAGATGCTAATTTCCAGCTGGGGGGTATGGAACTTCGAGTAAAGGAAGCCTGCATAATTAACGACAGGGGACTTGCAAGCGAGTTTGCGCAGCTTTTTAGGAGTTTTGGAGTTAGACCATCTAAACCAGGTGATGCGTTAGTGCGTAGTTTCAGTAAGTGCTGTTTTATACGGTCTGGTGTAAATACTACATGTTCCAAAGATGCCTTGAGGCGAGGACAGTTAATTAATGGGAGGTTGTCATTATTGGGTTCTTGAGTGAAAACTCGTGAGAAAGCTAGAGAGAGCGTCTCAGAAGACTCTTTATTAGAAGAGCATACAGTGTAGTCGGGTTTTTGAAGTAGGGGAATGGAAACTTTTGATGATAGGGACGATCGTATATATTTGAAAACCTTTTTTCTGTTACCACTAGAAATGATGTTTTCTTCAAAATTTTGTCTTAAAGTTTTGAGAGATAGTTGAAGGATATTAGAAAATCTGCGATGGTTCAGGAAGTCACTCAGAAGCTGTGTGCGCTGATATTTACGCCAGAGGCGCCGTTTGTGTTTGATACGTTGTAGTGCTGCGTGGTTTATCCAGGGTTTGAGATGGTTTTTATAAATCTCACGGACAGTAGTGTGTGCAGAGATTATTCTGAGAGTAGTATCATGAAATGCGTCCCACATTACCTGGCACATACCCTGGCCGACTTGACAAACAGTGAAATTAATGTAAAATGTCAGGTTGGATTATTAATTGAGGTGTGTACTAAAGTACAATTTATTTCCGGAAATTTTCTTTCGGGCATGGATATTTTGAAAACTATCACGAAGTGCGAAGAACATTTGACGAAAAATAATTTAAGCTCCTTGATATTATAAGTGGGAATTAATTATTCATTATTAAAATATTCATGACTCAAAAAAATCTCCGGAAATAATTTGACCTCTAGTGGTAATAAGAGTGAGTAAAAAATCGGGGAAGTGAATAAACATTTTTTTTAAAGTGTAATATTCCCTCCCTTGCAAATGTAATTGTCTACTTATGAAATATATAGCCCCTGTGAATGAGAAGAAACAACCAATCCGTTTATAAAAGTTTTCATCCCTTTTATTTTATGTAACGAAGAGAAGAACACAAGTTCCGGAAGAAGCTGATTAATTTCCGAAATCTTATAGTTGAAGTATCGATCGGAACAATATATTACCTTAAAAAAAGCTTAGGTAAACAAAGGCAGACCCCATAATTTGCGCGAAGTGAAAATAAATAAGAATTAATCCTCCATCCTTGTTTTAACGAAATTGTTCAAACTCCACCAATAACGCGCGGCGTTTCTCGTTTGTTTTATTTTTGGATAATGAAGTCATCAAATTGTAGGCGGAGACCTATGATTACTTTCCCAGGGGCTATATCTGATAGTAGAAGAATCAAGCAAATATTATACAGGATGTGTGAAAATTTAACACAAGATCTTTTTTATTTTTTTATATCGACTCACCAGACATGAAATAATATACAGTACGTCCAGAAACTCAATAACTACTAATTATTCATATGGAGTATCATTTATTTTCATTTGAAAATACGAGATAAAAACGGATTTTTAATAGAAAAAAAAATGGCTTGCTTTTGACAGTGCGAACTAGATTAGTTTGGTAAAGCTTTATCACCAAATTCATTTTAAGTTTATTGATGTACCTACTATTACATACTTTTTATTGAGAACGTTCACGTTTGCCTTAAATATCTAAGAATTAAATTGGAAATCCCATATTAAGAGCCCAGTTTCACTTGTAGTAGATCATCAAACATATATTCACCAGTAAATACTAAGCAAAAAGTAATAATTATAGAGCTGTTAGTTGACAAGAGGTCAGTGAGATACAAGAATAATGAAAATGATAATAATGAAAGAATACATTAGAGTAGGCTTGCCATATTTCTGAAATGTTCAACCTGGATACAAGAATGCGTCGCGGGTATTCAAGAATATACACCCTTGGTGGGATTTCAGAGGGATAGTTTATTCTCAATGCTATTGTAACGTTTATTCTAATTTATATTTACAATTAATTTATATTTACATATTTATACTCAAATACAGTCCTCATTTAATAATTTATATATCACACTAAACACACACTAACTATAATTTATATGAAAGTCACTTTATCGAGGCGCGATTGCTTTCTTTCAGTATCAACACTAACTGACTAACTGACTCCGCTGCGATGCTCGTCGCCTATTTATACTCGCACGTATGTATTTCTAGAAACCTCTCGAACTCGAAGTTTTGGTGGATGCGCCGGGTTTTTTCTAGATGTTACGTATTCCAGATCATTCTTGAAAATACGGCGGAGGAGCCATAGTCGTATCATATGGGAATTTCACTGGGGGCACTAATTGAGCACATTAATGCAGCAGCTCGCGTAACACTATTATAAATGATTATCAATTAGGAACCCAAACCAGGGGTAATAATAATTAACACAATCATACAAATTCAGTAAGAAGAAACACTTTGAATGGGGAATAAAAATTTGCACAACATTTATATGAACTTTTCATTGGGTAGGAGTCTTGTAAAAATTCTCACAAGCTAATCCGAGATTAATTTCACATGTACTGGAGCCTTTAAACGTAGATTCCTTGATCAAACGCCTATAATCAGTCCATGCGTTGTTCATCAAAGCAAACACTCTCTCAACTGGTGTTGTGGGCTGGGGGCTGCTATATGATTCTCCTTGAAGTGACTAAACAGCCTAAAAGCAATTGGAATGAATGAAAAATAAATTATTCTAAATCCTCAGTCATTTTTCGACTCTTTTGGCCATTTTAATTTAATTTTTACGAACGACTAGAGAAAACCACTAGTCGACTTAACAATATTCACCCCCAAAAAAGGTGGGTGAGTCTATATTTCTATAGGGTATACTCCATTTCAAGATCCAAGAGCAGCAAGACAACAACAGGTAGTCGTTAATACCGTACTCGCCTCTTCTTAAAGATTATGCCTAATAGTATGATTATTTTACAACTGAAATGCTTGTCTGGTAAAATAATATTTAGTTAAATAGGAAAAGGGAGGAGATAAAAAGAAAAAAGGAAAGTAGAATATCTAGTATATCTCTGGATCTGCATTCCAGGACCAAACCAGTCTAGAATATATCTTGGAAAAGAAAGTAATAATCAAAGTGGAGTTTCCAATAGGCCAGTGAGATACAACTTGAATAAGGTAAAACTTAACACATGACCATGTAAAAAGATTAGTTATTCAATTGATTTAGGAATCTGGTGATTTATTGAGCTCTGCTCATTTGTGATCATTTGGAGAGTTTTTGTAATATCTTTAAATTTGGATATGATACTTTTGAAGCTGGAAAGATTGCCTTATCACAGTTAGGTAAAACCTGGTGGTTCACCTCAGGTCGTAATCCCCAGGTTTTGCCCATTATTCTTTTGCATTGCCAAAAAATCCTAGTTGCTCTAGTAGGTACTAATTTTTTCCTGTGTCTCTTCCAATTCAGTTTGGAATCAAGGGCCGCTCCCAAATATTCAACTCCCTGCGGGAGAACTCTTCTATTCGTAAAAGCAACTGGTTTGGTTATTTTGGATCAACTGAAAAGTCCTCTTTAAGGCGCCATTCCTCCACAATTCGTAGTGCTTCTTGCATGACATTCAACATTACCTCAGGGAAATTCCTATTGGTGCGACAATCACTATGTCGTCCAGAAAGTACTGCGTCCAAATGCCTTGATCATTCAACCTGCAGATCAAGACATCCACAATTAGGTGCCATAAAAGTGGTAAAAGTACCCCACCTTGAGGACATCCTTTAGTTGTCCTAACGGATTAATTAATTTATATCATGCATATTTGCTGTAATTCACCTATGTTCGAGCATGGATCCTATCCATTTGCATGTTGTGCTGTTGATTCCTCTATTTTCAAGGGTAGGTTTGGTGTACAGAGGAAATAATAGTTACATCAACCGTCAGTGGAGATAATTTCTTTTCTAGTAATATACCGAGTGATTGAAAACATTTTATTAGGTACCCCTCATTTTAATATCAGCTGGTTATGAATGTACAAAACATATTGTTTTATAAAACTTAAACAGAAAAAATGGAGATTTAAATATATCTACAAATTTTGGAAAACATTTGTCAAATATTACAGCTTAATATAATTGTAAAAGTTGAAAGACACCGAAAATAGTAAAAATGTCGAATCTATTTTATTTTATAACATCTAATCCTTTGCGGCGAGGGTTGTAACCCCCAAATTCTATTCATTTAAGAGTTTAACGCAATCAACCCTCATTTATTTCACAAATATTTTTATGAATTATGCATTGACCACTAGTTAATCTTGATTTAAACGTTGTTATCCGCCTTAAATGAAAATTAGGTTTTTGTTTTTGAAATTAAGTTGTTTAAACTAAATCACTTTATAACTGCTGACAAACGGTCTATATGGTAATTATGAAAGAATACATTAGAGAAAACCACTAGTTGACTTAACAATATTCACCCCAAAAAGGGTGGATGATTCTATATTTGTATAGGGACTGTAATGTAGCTTAAATACCTAATAGCTGAGGGTAAATAATATATAATTATTATTTAAACGAAGAAGAATATTGTGATATCAATAAATAATTGAAGATAACTTACTAAGTTGTTGGATTGACACATATCAAAAGTTTATGAACATAAAATATTAACAAGAAGTGGAATGTGTAGTAATAAAATTGTAAATTAAATCCTGAAAAAGGAGAAGCGGCGAAGTCTTAAGGATATACTCAAATATACTCAGGAAAGGAAAGGAAAGGAAAGGAAAGGAAAGGAAAGGAAAGGAAAG